>PVJD01004352.1:0-139057 GCA_004026545.1 Mormoops blainvillei
CAACAGTGTTCTTGTGGGTTGAAGAAAGTATGCAATACAGATATAAACATATACTTTTCTCCTACTTCCAACATAATTTTCTCAATAAGACCCATTTGTAAAAACATGTTAACATTTTTTCAAATAAAAAATTCATCTTTGAGTTGAAGATGAACAAACACATTCATGCTTCTTCTTTCTTCCGAAAAGACTACTTAGGAAAATATTCCCATTCGGGTGGAATTTTCCCTGTGCCTTATTATGAGAAACATTATTTTTCTCCTTCATAGTATGTTTATTGATAAATGTAGGAAATCAAACATGGTCAACTGAACATATGCTTCCTCCTGAAACATTTTTTTTCAAAAAGTATAAACCCACAGATATAAAGAACAGAAAATGAGATGAGGGTATATCAAAATACCAAATGAAGAAAATGACAGACAGTGGTATTTAACAGAATCGAAAGAGTGAGGATGAGAAACACCAGGAGATCGGGGACTCCTCTCTGGGGACCAGACCGAAAGAAAAGACACCCCCCAACCCGTTACCCTGTAAAAGACTAACAGTCGTGAAGCTTCGGGGCTGCACTCAGAGCTGCCAGTCAGCTCTGCAATGTCTTGCTCTTCGTTATGAATGGACGGTCAGAAATCGAACCTCTGGAAAAAGTCTCCAGGATGTAAAAATAAAATCAAATATAAAAAATTTAAAAAAACAGGGTCTTAAAAAAAAAAGAGATATAAGGGAAAATATTACACCTATGGAAATTAGAATAGGGATCTATGAAAGCAGAGATGAGACTCGAGTTCTTGAGTATTAGAAATCTTCAGGAATAAAAATTCCAAAAGGTGGGTTAGAAGTGGGGTAAAATTCAGATAGTAGAACAAAAAGACAGAGGTATAAGTAGGGGAAAAAGGAGTAGAGAAGAAAACCCTAATCATACATCTGACAAACCAGAGAACCAGAACAAGAGGAAAATACAGTGGAAAAAGCTACACCCCTGCCCCCTACCCAAAGAAGTCACTTTCCAGAACTGAAGTGACTAGACGTTCGCAATGAACACACATATGAGAAGGCAGGCACAATAAATAATAAGACCTACACCAAAGACACAATTTGAAAATAGCAAAGGCAGAGCAGTTCTTAGAATATTAAATAAAAATTTATAGCCACTTTCAAGGACCAAATGACACTGGCAAACATATCAACAGAGCATTAAAAGACAACAAAATAACGTCTTCAAAATTCTGAAGGAAACTGTTTTTCATACATGGATACTATGCCCAGCCAAACTATTAATTAAATGTGAGGCTAAAGACATTTTCAAGTTGGCAAGACGTCGAAGAAGTAACCTTTCTCTGGAAGAGTCCATATTTTCTTGTTGCCAAGCATTTCCTCGTGTTGGTCTTTATTTACGTTACTTAGTAGGCCCCGGAGGTATTTCTGTCTTCTCCATCCCCACTCTCCACCTCATAAGGTGAACTTCATCTGTCCATCCTGGAAGGTCTAGTTTTAAGTCAGCCACCACCTCCTCCAAGGGGGGTTTTCTGTTCCTGCTAGCAGGGTGCAGTCTTTTCCTTCAACGCTCACAGGCCTCTCTGTCTGGTAAGGCACTTCTATGCTACCTCTGATTAGAATGATTCATGGCCAATCTCTTCTCCCTAAACCAACAGTACCAGCTTTCTGCAAGCAAAGTTTGGTCTGTTTCTTTTTTGTGGTTCTGTCCTTTCAGTCCCTCTACTCAGCAACTGTGACTAATACAAGTGCTTCGATATGGTAGCATTCACTGATAAGACAACAATGAACTTAAAATTTAATGCTAATCCATTGCACAAAGATGACAGCTCTGAACCTATTTCATCTCTGCTGCCAATCCCTTCCACATCTACATTTCCCATCTTAGAGTACCCATGTTTAGGGCAGAAAGAATCATTCTGGGGGAGTAAGGAGGAAAAGAAAAAAAATTATTCTTTTCAGTTAAAAAATAAAAAAGATCATATGACCCAGCAACTTCACTCCTGCATACGCACATGTGAGAAATGAAAACATATGTTCACTCAAAAACCTGTACATGCATGTTAATAACAGTATTATTCACAATAACTAAAAGATAGAACCACCCAGACGTCCACCAAATGAGAAATGAATAAATGAAATGTGACACATCCATGAACTAGAATATTATTTGGCAATAAAAAGGAGTGAGGCACTGATACATGCCAGAGCACGGACGGGTACTGAAAACGCTAGGTAAGTGACGGTAGCCAGTCACAGCAGCCCACCTACTGCATGAGCCCAGTTGTGTGGAATATCCGGAAGAGACAAACCTGTAGGGACAAAGTTAAATAGTGGCTGCCCAGGGCTAAGGGTAGGGACAAAAATGAGGAGTGACTCCTAAGTTAGAACACAGGATTTCTCTGGGGTGAGAGTAATGAAAATGTTCTAAAACTGATCGTAGCGGTGGTTGTACAACCCTGTGAATATAATAAAAAGCCCTGAATTATACACTTTCAATGAGTGAATTATATCTCAAGCTTTTTTTTTTTAAAGATCAATGTGGGAATAAATTAAGTTCACATATTACTTGTCTTTAAGGCAGAATCAAAGAGCACCAGTTAAAATAAGGCAAGATATGCAAAGTATAGCAAAACTGAACAGGATCAAAATGTGCACTGGGGATGGGAAAATGCCAAATTAAAAAAAAAACACAATGTCATGTTAGTTGATGTTTATTTGCCTCAAAATTAATATAGAATCTGTTCACTGTAAAGTTTACTAGTTTAAGAGAAGCCATAACAAAGTGTAGTGAAAAGTACTGGCTTTTACTGGAAGCACAGAATACCTGGGTATGTAAATTTTTGTAGGTCACTTAATTCCAAAAGGCAGTGTTTCTAGTTTCGCTACTTGCCAATCACCTTATCTCAAAGGCATATTCTTAAGGCAGTTAATGGATAATGGAGCTCACATTTACAGAGGGCCAGGATCTGCAAGCACTACGAGGTTTACTCCAGGCATTCACAGAGACCTACTACACGTGATCTGCGGGGTGAATTAAAACACCCACTTACAAAATCTTTCTGTTTGAGAGATACTATGATGATTACAAAATAAATCTATAAAACTTTTGATTCTTTCAGAATGGACGCGCACCCTAGCCAGGCAGTTCAGTTAGTTAGAAGGTCATCACCATACATCAAGGTTGCAGGTTTGATCCCCAGTCAGGGAACATAGCAGAATCAACCACTGAATGCGTAAGTAAGTGGAACACCAAATCGATGTCTCTCTCTCTCTCTGATCAATAAACAAAATAGATGTGCAATGTTTTTAAACTATCTAAAATTAAATGACAAATTCATATATTTTTCACCTTTAAGTCTTCATTTTTAAATAGATCTCAAAAAAGCATGACGATATAAAGGCATGGTGGAGGGGAACAGATAAAAATATTCTAATGAATGAGCTATCTACAATCCTTCTCCAAGGATACTGAAATTAACAAGTCAGACTTACCAAACCATGATTTTAACATAAAGGAAACTTAAATCCTAGTCTTCTCTTCTTTCAGAACATACTAAAATTCATACTTACCCAAGCATAACTCATTTGAATACATCAGTTTTAAGATACTGACCTAATTTTAAGAAAAATGGATGTAAATAAACTACGTTCACTAAACATAAGAAGTAACCCTTGAATTATCTTTGCCTTTGTTTTAAATTCTCTTCATTTTCTTTCATCTTCTGTGTTATTGGGAACTACGAACTTTTTTATCTGTATGACAAGTAAGATGAACCTGGTCTGAGAATCAATATTTTGAGCTACGTTGGTTTGAAAGATATTTATAAGTTCTATGAAGCTGTGTCACTTAACTCAGGACTTACAGCAGTCATGGATGAAAATGTGTGCCAGTCAAGGAACTGAAGACTTTGAAAATCAAACCTACAGGACCTTGGGTTGTATGATGATGTAGTATAAATCTGAGAAACTGTTTAATTTTAGTATTTGAATATCACATGAATAAATTAATGCAAAAAAAAATCTGCTCCTGTTTCTGAAATATAAACTTTTTTTTTTAACTTTTCTCTTTGCACCTTGGTACAAAATGTAGAATGTAGAATTCAGCTTCTAAATTGCAATGTTTGCTAGCTACACTGCAAACTTGTGGCAATTAACTTCACCAGGCAATAAATAACATTCATTATTTAATTTTCTTCACTGTTTAATTTCATCTTCACAATTTTTTATTGTAGTGAGAGCATTTAACAAGAGATCTACCCTTTTAATACATTTTTAAGTGTACAGTACAGTACTGTTAACTATTGGCATAGCGTTGTAGAGCAGATCTCTAGAACTTACTCATCTTGCATAACTGGAATTTTCTATCTGTTGAATAGCAACTCACCATTGCTTCCCCATCCAGGCCCTGGCAACCATCACTCTACTCTCTGCTAGGAGTTTGACTACTTTAGATGCCTCATATGAGTGGAATCAAACCATGTTTGTCCTTCTGTGACTAGTTTACTTCACTGAGCATGATGTCCTCCATATTGTTACATCATAATGTTTTCAATGATTAACTTCGGTAGAGCAGATGAACTGATAACAACTGGGCCACACCTTGCTTCATCGGCTCCCTGCTCCTGCTACGTATGGGTTGTGTTGCAGTCAAGACTGTCACACCTGGAGATGACTTCCCTGCCTGCTGAGCTGAGGACACTGTTCAGATGTATGGAAACACTACTTTTGAGGAGCCATGGCCTCCTGGCAGTTTCTCTGTAAACTATTGTGGCAGCTGGGCTAGAGGTCATGAATATTACATAAGGGCTATCCATGCTTTCAAACCAGAATCTCCAAGCCACGATTCCCATAGCAACACACAAAGATTTTACTCATCTCAGAGATGCAGCAGCGGCGGAAGTAGTCCAATGCTACCCTTGATTTTTCAGCAAGATCAACACAGTACCTTTTTTTTCAAAGCAGTAATTTTCTTTTTCAAAAGAAAACCAACAATTGTGTTAAAATATGTTCATTTAAAAGTTACAGAGTATCACACACACCAGAGTAGCTTAAAACTGAACAACAATCCATGATTTAGAAATAGTGTCTATTCAGGTGACTACATGGGTAAAAGGATCCAAATTCTGACAATTGGTGAAATCTAATAGAGTCTCAGCTAAATTCTGTACTTATATATTTCATATCCAGTCCCCCTTTGACATATATATGCACTTTATTATTATGGGATGGAGAAGAAATGCCCCAAGGGAAGAAATGTGTTCAATTAATAAAATCCTTTGATGCTTTATTTTTGAAAAGCATAATACAACCCATTTTTTTAAATGTAAGGAAATATTATTATAAAACACATATGAAATAAAATTTGGGAGAAAGATTATTCAAATAAATACCACAATAAACATTAATTTGAAGAAAGTTTTGTTTTTCTAAACAGAGAAATGGTTTGCTGGAAAAATAAAGAAAAATCTTTTTGATATTAGATACAGCTTTGTCTCTTTGTATAATCAAGTGTCCTTCTGTGTGTCTACACCATCTGCCATGGAAACAAGTTACTTGGATCATAAAATAATATAAAAGTCAAGACCACTCATATATTGCCCTTCCTTTTTCTACCACAGGAAGAAAACAAGCTCATTTCTTGTACCTCTTTTAAACTGGACAGTGAAATACTGTACAACCCAAACATACGTTTTAGGAGAAACTCCCACAGGTGGTCCATCATGGGCCCCTCACACATGCAGAGAAAGAGCCTGGTTAGGAAAAATGATTTTACCTTTGCTTTTTCCAGCTGGGCCTGGGCCTGTCGCTCTGCTTCTCTGCGCACTGCCTCCCGATCTTCCTCCAAAGACACATCTGAATCGGATGGACGGCTGGTGTAGGAGTCTGCCGAACCCTGGAAAGGAAAATTTACATTTTAAAATAGATTCCGTCTATGACATTTGCATTGGAAATATTTCATTGACACGACAGTTAGCTTCCTGGATTTTGCTACGAGTTCCTGAAAAGAGGGGAAAATAATCCATCTCGTGGCAAACCATCTAGAAAAATCATGCTGTGGTTTACAAGCAGATCACTCACTAGGGTAGCTGTGCCTACCAAGTTACCATTCCTTCCCAAGCCTTACGCTCCCATTATTGTCCTTTCTGGAAACCAGAGCAAGTTCCTTTATAATTAAACCCGCTCCATGGTGCAGTGCAGGGCTGAAGTGCACAGATGGGTTTCAAGGATAGCTTCAAGAACAATCTACATGCCAAAGCAAGTATTTACAACTAGAAAGAAAATACCATGAATAAAAAGCATAGACGAAAGTCAAACGAGTTATAAACTTGAACTCTCTAAAATGTCACTACCAGGAGGTGACTGCCACTTTAATCTTAAGCATCCTTTTGTACCTTTTTATTCACCTGATATCTTCTCTGACAAAACTGTAAGACATCAGCAGTCAGCTCCACTCAATATTTAAGCAACATATTTTTTCAATACCTTTAAATAGATATATAACAAAACCTGCCTACAGAAAACACTTCCCAGTATATCTCCTTTGACAATAAATCACGACATAGGAGAAGGAGCTCTGAAAATTACAGGAGTCTCCCTGGCTGCTTCTCTTGGAACCCGGATCATATTACTAAATAAGGGAACCCGTGCCAGCACTCTGCAATGATAGCAAAAAGCAAAGGCAAAATAACGTCTCCCCAGACGAAAGCCCTGGAGCTTACACAGATATCAGAATTCTTCAGCCTTCCTCCCTTGGCTCTTTTCAGAAGCCTGATCCAGGTGGCCTTCATTAGCCAGACAGCGCCTTTCCCATCCGCAGCTGCAGCCCCCGGCACAGATCCTCAGTGCGCGCTGAGCCCTGCAGTACAACCTCCGCTCCTTCCCCATCCATGCTCGGGGCAAGCCCCTCTTCTCGCTCCCTTTCAGCCTTTTGGGCTTTCACTCCCTACCCTGCAGGAGTCCAATCCAAGGAGATTCTTATTTTCCCATTCCAGAGGAGAAAACAAACACTCGAATGCTTTGTATTGCTTTAAAAAATAAAGAACACTTCAAGTGCATTGAAAGGCACTAACTCGTTCTAAACTTAATTCATCTAACTACCCTGAAGATTCTCTTCCCTGCTCTTGGGCTGTTAAAGGAAATTAGTTGTAAGAGAACCTTAAAAAAAAAAAAAGCCTATTGCAAAACGTATGCAGTGACATTTGCGAGTGCAAAGTTCAAGCCTTATCTTCAGAGATCTGGAGGGGGAGGGCGGAAGACGCACTCATCCACTGGGCATGCTCCATAGGTAGCCTTTTCACGCGGATGCTCACAACACACACACTGTTAGTCTATGTCAAATTGCCATTTGCATTCAAAGTGTAAACAGCTGGAAAGGGTTTCGGTTCTATAGTAACAGGCACAAGGTCAGTTTGTCATATTTGTTTCAGATAAAACATTCTCTCAAAGACACAGCATGTAATCTTTTCATTTAATGATCCCTTTCCATTACCTGCTTAGAGAAAGTCTAGCATATGCCATAAGACAATTCATAGACAATAATATTATATACAGTATTGGACAGCAAAAATCAAATAATGTTCATCAACCATAATAGCATACTGCTCTTGAATGCTTGTGACTTCCCAAACAAGATGCAAGGGAGAAATTTTCCCATTTAATTAGGACATAAAAGTAATCACAGCTCCAAGCGATGAGTTTAACGGAGCTCAAAATGACTTTGAACTGCTTCTACAATTGAGAAACTACCACTTGGAATAAATTCACTGGAATATATAACAGTGCGAACTGTTATAACAATAATTATGAAGAAGATTCAAAGGTTGGTTGGTTTATTAGCTAGAGTTAGGATTTGTGGAACAATTTAGTCCAAATTTTTCTAATCAATAAGGCAACTGAGGTTTGAGAAAGAAATATATTTAAGGTATTAATTTCCTGTACTAGTGGAATTACATTTTTTTTGTTTATGAAAAACACTTTCAAACACAATTCTGTCAATGCATTCTAAACTTCATTTTTGTTTGAGGGTGGTGGAGGAATTATTTTATAAGCTCTTATGTAAATGAAAGAAAGGCATTCTTAAGAATTTCTTGCTTACTTTTCCATCATTCCTTTCTCCCTTCTTTCACCCTTTCAGCTCTGGGCTAACACCAGTCATCTTGAGGTAAATGTTAGGAAATATAGTAGAATAGAGGTTTCGTATAAAAGTAATAGATTGAATGCGCCTTAATTATGGCATCATTACATAAATTAATAAAAAGATTACTTATATTGTTATGAAGTGAATGTAAAATGCATGGAGGGTACAGAATGCATTCCAATTTTTCCAAGTAAAATTCTCAAGGTTGGTGTGAGTCTGTCTACATCAAGGAAGATGCAAGGGTATTCCTCATCTCCCCTGAGTGTTTCCCAGAGCAGGGTAGCACAGAAAAAATTACCAAGAAGAACAATTACTCTCCAGGAAGGGCCTCAGGGCCCAGAGTCACCTTGCTGACACTTTAGACCCAATCACCTGCTAAAAGTTCAGGTTCCATCTCAGTGAGGACACAAAGTTTCTGTCATACAGAAGCCCCCAGGAAGAGGAAGAGTATTAACACACATAGTGTGTTAATACAATCTTTCCTTCTAAACAAAATAAATTTTAAAAACTCCTTTGCCAATAACCAGATGTAGCTTTAAAACCTTTTTTGTTTTCTACACGTTATTATTTTATTGTTGACACTATTACAGATGTCCTCCATTTTCTCCCCTTTGCCCCTACTCCCAGAGCCCCCTCCCCCCACATCTACGTCCTCACTACACTGTTGTCTGTGTCCATGGACTATGCACATGTGCATGTATGTTCTTTGGCTAAGAGGTAGATTTTAACTGCACAGTCATTTTGAGACATGTTTCCAGGTTTAAATGATTCAATGTTTTTTTTTTAACCCCCTACATTGATTTTCAGCAATGATCTTTTGAATATTTGCAACACTATACTAACCTTTAACTATTTAAAGTATGGGGTATGACTGTGAACTCTAACTTATAAACCATTTAGTGGAGCTTATAGAAGCTGCCACATCGCTTTCACACCTTGTACCTATAACGGTATATATTTTCAAACTATTTTTCATTATAGAAGTTACATGTACCCATTGTAGAAAGAGAGAGACACAAGTAAGGTCACCTTATATCCTCCCACCAGAGATAACCCCTATTAAATAGCCACACATTGAGGCCTCCAGAGTTCCTGCAATTTTGAAAGTCACCCTCCCAACATGAGCATTACAGTTAATCTTCTTCCTTCTGGGAGTGTGAGTATATGCAGTTTGAAGTAATATATCTAATTAAGCTTTGCCTTCAGTACCATATGGACTTTCTGGGTCATTCTGCCTCAAGTTGTCTTTAGTCAGGAATTGCTGGCAGTCAATTCCATTAACTCCAGAACAGGTTCATTACAAGATGTACCCTTGATCTCTCGAGTTCCTACAATGTGGTTAACTGGTCTTTTATAGTGCTGTTTGTCCTTGGAGATACATCACATGTTCGGCTGCCCACATTGCCTTTTCTACATCTTAATGTTTTCATTCCTCATTGTACAGTTTTAAAGTATAACTAGAGCCAAGTGCCTACCAATAGTTCATCCAAAATCATCTACTTTTAACCTCAGAACCCTCACTCAAAATATGTGTTCTTGGCTTTTAGGAAATTTTACTTTAATGAGATTAATTTATGCTTTTATCTACTTTTAAATTTTTTTCCAAATACTTTTATGTCAAGTTTGACACAAAAATTATCATCCTTTTCATTTAGCACTTTTTTTTTGGTATTTATAAAGTTTGCTTTTTTGATGTTGGACTCTAACGGTTACACACATTTCCAGGAAAATTTATCTTGAATGTTCTTGTGCTTTCTCTTTTAAAGTCAAAAGGATGAAAGTCACACTTATTCAAGAGTGACATTTAAAAAAAATTTATTTATTTTTAGAGAGAGGGGAAGGGAAGAAGAAAGAGAAGGAGAGAAACATGTGCGAGGGAAACATCAATTGGTTGCCTCTCACACACCCCCAACTGAGGACCTGGCCCATGACCCAGGCATATACCCTGACTGAGAATTGAACCTGCAACCTTCCAGTTTGCAGGCTGGTGCTCAATTCACTGAGCCACACCGGTCAGGGCAGGAGTGACATTTTTGATCCCAAACTGTTCATCTATTTCTGTATGTAATTTTCCTATGAAGTCTAAAGCAATGTTCTTGGACAAAACCAATTTCTCATAGTATCTTAAGGTTACCAAATTCTAGACAAAACTACATCCCATCCAGAGTCCTTAAGACTTTAAATGACCTTGTCATGTAGAGGACTATGCTAAGCCAATGGCAAATTTGACTTCAATTGTTTCTTCCTGATCTGTCATGGGGTAAACATCCACTGCCATTCTGGTCAGGCCCACATTTTTAAAATAAAGCGAAATGGGGTAGATGTCAGAGAACAAGGACCAAGGGGAAAGGATCTGTCTCTTGTATGGCTAGGGATGATAATTCCTTCATTTCTCATGTTGTTATCTCTTTTCACAGTTTAGATGAATTAACTTTTTTTTTTTTCTGTGAAGAGATCTGGATCTCCCTAAGAAACTAAACTGTTCCTCATGGTTTGTTAGTTTCTTCAGAAACAAAATCATACACTGCTCACTGATCATAAGTGTTCCCGATACTAAGAATTCAAACATGATGCAAGCTATTGAGATTAAGCACATTTTCATGGTTATTTTAAACTTTAGTTTGCAAATGTCACATAATTTCTGCTCAGATACATCCTGTAGTAAAATCTCAAATGTGACTGGCCTACCATTTGGCTTAATGTCAAAATATTAACAGAAATAAAGGTAATCAATCTCTGTAAGTTCATTCCTGTGTGATACTTTCATGGTAAAAGCTAAAATGTTAGCTTCAATTTTCTCAAGAGCATAGGAAAATTTGTAAACCTTGTGTGGTTACAGTATGTGTTGATGAAGATATTAAGTTTTACCAAAAAACAAACCCTAAAACCCAAAACTATGCATTTAGAACTATAAGTGCTGTAACTGTAAGTTAAATGCTGAGAATATGATTGTGAGAAAGATTAAAGCTTTCTTTCCGATATGGGACTTGATATTCCAGTGTGAGACACCATTTTTTTTTAAAGTTATCAGGAAACAATTACAATGAGAAAAAATAAATCAGGCTGCGATAATTATGATGATGGGAAGATGCTAGTTAAGTTAGGATAATATGATACTTGGAGGTGGTATTTAAGCTGAAACACAAAGGATAAAGAAAAAAAATTCGGCCTGAGAATTTTTGAGAAAAGAGATGTCTAGGCACAGGGAACAGCATATGCAAAGGCCTTGAAGACAAGGTACGCGTAGGCATTTGAAAAATTGAAAAGCGGTCAGTATACCTAACATGCTACTTTTTTCAGAAGCATTTAAGATCGTTTCTCCCCCCTTTTCCTTTCTTTCTCACTCTATGGGCAGATACACGTTTAAGCGTACCTAGAGTAAGGATTTTGGGATGCCTTTTTGTTTATATGGCATCACCGCACAGAAAAGCATTTTTGATTTTCTTAATTAGAAGTGGTATTTAAATTGCCAGTAAATTCCACTTTATTGGAACAACCATGTCTTCTGAGATTTAAACCAAGTTCTCTGATTTTCTTCTTTCTAAATCCAGCGCTACCTCTTAAAGGCTTAAGTCAGTATATTTTTGAGATCGTCTATATTATATTACTAATGAGTACAATTTATTTAGATTAGACTACGTATATGAGTGATAATAATAATCACTACTTTTTAATGAACGTGTACACTGTGCTAGGCACCGTGTTGATTCACAAGCATTAAATAATTTAATCTCTAATCATCTCTATTTTTACAGGTGAAACAACTGAGGCATAGGAAAATTCAGTTACCTCATCAATGTTACAAAACTAATAATCAGTGAAGGTAGGAGTTCTCTTTTGGCAATCGAAATTCAAGGTCAGAGTCTCACATTTTATCTTCCCAAAAGCAGTGAAGGTACAAGGAGGGTCCAAGAAAACACAGATAATTTCTCATTCATCAATGTAATGGTGTTTTGTGGAGAGGAAGATTCAAAGAGTTGACTGCTACCCTGAAATTTTCCACACTTTAAAGTGGCTCAAAATTGTAAAGCATTCTGCTCATTACTTGTCTACAATGGAAAGTACGTAAGTAGAACAGGAAAATAATGGGTGTCAAGAAATCGGCTATTGAAATTTCTCTCTCTTCCCTGAAAATCAACAGAACTTGGCAAGCTGACCTTCAGTAGCCTCTCTGGCAGCTACAGCTGGCCGAAGCTGGCTGGAATTCAAGTGTCTTCTGAGCAACCTTGCAGTTCAACAGGAACACGTGCTAGTTTTCAGCACTGAAGCTGAAGTTATTAAAAACTACCAATGGTAGGTATAAAGCTCAGAGGTGTGACTAACAAATCTTTAAGGGTAATGTACTCAAAACACTGTCATCACCTAATTATACCTTAAAGTGAGGGTATGATGGTGGTTTATATTTTGTAGAAGAGCCTCTGTCCAACATTTGCAAAATTTGACAGTTAAAAAGAATCATTTTGAAAAAGTTAACATTAGATGGACAATTTTAATATTATTTTAAGTTTGGATTTTAAGCATTGGATAAATAATTTCCCTTCATAATTATAATACAGTTTGTGTGTGTGCAGGTGTATGTGTTTTTGTGTTGGGGGAGTTTTTTAGGCCTTGAATAAATATTTATGGATGGTGATAGATGATAAGAAATTTTCATTGTAATATATTTTTAATAAAAATTACTTTTCGGTCATGAGAATGGAAATGAGTAGGCAAGAAGCAGAAAAACAGAGCCAGGGAGAGGTGGACATTCTCAAAATATTGCTAAAACATTATATGAGAGAAAAGGAATGAATGAATCATACGGAGGAAATTTTAGGTATAGGAACTCATGGTGGGTACAGAAACTCTGCATGGACATCACTACAGTTAGTCTTCCTGATGAATGGTTAAAATCAGCATACATGCGCTGTATTTCTCTTGGCCTAAGAGAGCCTTCTCTTAACTCCACTTTCTTGCTAGCTCCTACCCTATTTCTTTGTTCTTCTTTGCAGAAAAAAATGCCTTAAAGAGGTTGCCTATACTCTAATTCTTCTCTTCCCATATTCTTTTTTTCAGTTAAAAAATTAAAAATAAAGTTTTTTTGAGACAGAAAGAGGAAGGAAGAGGGGAGGCAGAGAGAGAGAGACTGATTTGTTTTTTCATTTATCCATGCATTCATTGGTTGATTCCTGTCTGTGCCCTAACCAGGGATTGAACTGGCAACCTTGGCATATGGGACAATGCTCTAACCAACTGAGCGACCTGGCCAGGGCCAAGTTCTCTCTTAACCCTTCTCTCTTCCACTCCACGTCTCCACTAAAACTACTCAAGGTCATCAATGATATATGGCTAAATCTTGTGCTCACTCTCTGTTCTCTTCGTATTTCACCTACCAGAAGCATTTAGCATCATTATTTCATATTGCTCCCTGTACTTTATTCACTTTCTCAATTTGGCTTCCAAGAAACCCCTGCCTCTCAGTCCCTGTCCCTGTCCCTGTCTCTCTCTCTTACATGTTGGCTGCTCATTCTAAGTCTCCTTTTCCACTCACCTCCTATTCCCTCCACTCACACACACAACCTCCTTCTGGCTCCAACCTCGCCGGCCTCCTTGATGCCCCTTCCGAGCACTCCTGGTGCCCTCCTTAGATTTCCATGCAACTATTACCTCCTTCAAGTCTTTGCTCAAACGTCACCTCTGCACAGAGGCCTTCTGTGACCATCCTATTTAAAACTGTAATCCTACTGCCTCCCACGTGTCTCTAATCCCACTTACTCTGTTCTACGTTTTTAAAAATAGTGCTTTTACCTTCCAACATGCAATGTAATTGATTTACTAATTATGTTTACTGTTCAGTGTTATAATAGACTATAACATCCATGAGGGCACAAACTGTTTTCTGTTTTGCTCACTCATTTATCCCAAGAGCCTGGAACAGCACCTGGCACAGGACACGTGCTCTGTAAACATTTGTTGAATGAATGAATAAGGGTTACCAAAGAGAGTCTCTTCTCGCTCACATTCTACATCTCAAAGCTCTTCCACTACACAGGTTCCTTTTTAGTACTCTAAACATTTGTAAATATGCCTACCCATTCTCATGCCTCCTCCTTAAACAAACAAACAAATAAACAAAAAACCACCATCGACAGCAATCTGACCAACCCATAGTGAGTGGACAAGAAATATTTTCTAAACACAGACTTTGGCCTGAAATATAGTATTTGGCATTTTATCATAAACCTCAGTAAATACCAAATTTGTTACCTTAGTGTCAACTATAGGTCAGTTGGTTAAAAAAACCTGATCCATACCAAGCAAGTCATGAAAAAAAAAAGTCATTATATTTAAAGATTATATAGCATCCATCTTCCAAGGAATTTAAGAGAGATTTTATATTTTGAAAAACATAATTAATGCTTATGTTCTATGAAGCTTCTTTTCTCATCAATTCTACTTTATTCCAAGCACTCAAAGTTCCGATCCAAAAGCAGCTAATGACTCATTATGCAGCCAGAGGCAAATCATGTACGCGTTCCCCAGGCCAACCTCCTTCCCCCTAAAAGGAGTATGCTAAATCAAACTACTAGAAAGAATATTCTTGAAAATTTCTTGCAGATGGTTTAAAATACACTGTAAATATGACATACTATATGACTCCAGCACTGACTGTTAACTTCTCATATACTACTCCATTTCTATGGGGATAGAGCTTAAATTCACAGCAGAAAACATGACTGTGCATACTTCTAGTAAGACAGAATGTTTAAAAAAAAAAATCCACCCAGTGGAGGAGAAAGATATTTTTCTGGGCAATTTTGAGTAATATATTTAAAGGAATGTAAATGACCAACTGGACAAATGTAAAATTCTGGGACATCTTAGTGGGCTCTCTAGGACTAAATAAAGGTTACATCAAAAGGTGACATGTCCAGCTGCGAGCCTTTCCTTGAATGGCATAAAAATCAAACAGTAGATCTCAGCTCCTGCCTTTCAGGGCGAATTCTGCCAGGTGGCGGTGAGCAGTCAATCCACAGACATTAAAGGATAGTACTCCTTTGTGTCCTCCATGGGGCCAGGCAGCTGTGAAAAGGGATATGATTTCAGTCTGTAAAGATTTGACCTTCTAAAATTTTCTTTGCACATACAGAACTTATACTAACTGATAGGAAAACCTGTGGGACATCAGCGATATAGATAGACAAGGGTTATGAATTAAAAAATTCACAACATAATCAATAAGTCACAAGCATCTAGGAAAAGCCTCACTAAATTAAAAACAATCCAATTTCCTCATTAAATTAGTACTCTTTTTAGCAAAGTACTAACTCACAGTGTTGTAAGGATACATGAAAACTGATGCATGCCTTCACATCTTCTTGGTGATTTTCTGACATTCACACAATCTATTGGGAAAACAATGTTCTTTTTATTTGTATCTAGATATATATCTAGATTAACACATATCAGGCTAATGACTGCACTTCTAGGACCTATCTTAAAATTCTTAAATTATGGCCCATACACTTAGTAAATTATTACAAACATTAATAATAGTTACAAGACCAAAACGCTTATAGGTAAATGTTTATAATGATTGTATGTGATAAAAAAAAAGCGTGGATAATTTCTATAAACACATACATTCATGTATGTAAAAATACTGGGAGTACACAAAAAGGACAGAAGAAATAGGGTTGGATTGATTTTCCTTGTTTTTTACATTTCAGGGTAAATGTAAAATTTTTCTGTAATGTTATCCTGTTTATGAATGGAAGTGAAAGCTCTTTCTTATTGCAATTACAATGTCTAACAAAATATCCCAAAAATATTTTTAGTGTTGCAAAAAAACCCCCAGGGTTTTCAGATATGTATTTTCTCTAATGGTTGATTTAACCTTGATAATTGTTGTTTTGTTTGTTTGTTTTGTTTTTGCATGTGGGGACAGGAAGTAAGCTCTGAATCTCCCGGAAGACTCTTTATGTCCATTAAAAAAAATGTTGAAAAATGTTGAGTCATATCAGGTAGGACACAAAAATTAAAAATACTAAAACATGAAATGTTAAAATTTAAAGTATTACATTTCTCTGTAGAAAATATATTAAGATAATTATTTTAAATATCTATTGAAACATGAGGTTTTTCTCATATAATTTTAAAATAATTCTTAAATAATTCTTTAAATAATTTTTTGGTGCTAGTTTAGACACTTAAGCAGGCCAAATGACTCAGTGATTTGGTAGTAAATTAGCAATATACTGCTCTAAAAGTCTAACCTTCCAGAAAGCTATGACTTTGCTTTGGAGAGATTTAATATTAAAAATAGGCTACACGACCAGGGATTTGGCTGAAAAGTGCCAGTGGTGTGGAGCATTTAGTAATAAAGCAGTGAAAAGTACCCTCTTGGCCTAAAATAGTTAATGTCTCCCTTTAAGCAGCTAACCTACCTTCAGTACGTGACTTAAGAACTACACAGACAACCTTGTTCACACCACTCTGTGTAGAAGTAGGCTGCCCATTTTAGATCGTTTAGCTGGATATATAATCACGCTACTGGTATATTTAAAAAATATTGATGTTAGAAAATCCAGACAATATTAACAACGTTTAAAACAACATGGGACACAGACAGTCGGTCAAAAGCAATTCAAATAATATTTCCTGTCTCACAAATAGGAAAGAATTTTTTATTGCAAATATTCAATACATGGTTCCATGACTGAATGAGGCACCATGTACTGATATTTTGCAATAAAAATATTCACCTCTGTATCCCTAACATTTATATGTTGACACCTAAAAGCCCAATGTGATATCAGGAATTGGGGCCCCTGGGAAGTGATTAGGACACTGGGGTGGAGCCCTCATGAATGGGGTTAATGTTCGTCTTATTAAAGAGACTCCAGAGAGCTTTCTAGATTCTCTTCCATTGTGTGAGGACACAGAGAAAAGGCAGTCAGCTTAGAACAGGGAGCAGGCTCCCACCAGATACTGAATCTCCCAGGGTCTTGGTCTTGGACTTGGACTTCCCAGCCTCTAGAACTGTGAGAAATAAATTTCTGTTGTTTATAAGCCACTCAATCTATGGTATTTTATTATAGTGGTCCAAATGACTAAGAGAAGTGTTATTCTAAGTTTAAAAGCATATTGAATTTCAGTGATGGCAAAATTTCCATCAAGCAGGGCAAAAATGGCTCGATGGTTTAGTAAAGATTAGAAAAGGCCTGGGCTGGTGTCCACTGCCAACCACGGCTTGTTGACCCGTCACTATGTCCTGGTGACTACTGTTTCACAGGCTGGCAGAGCCTGCATATTTTATATATCTGATGCTTCTACTGTTAAAAGGGGCACCAGACTTGGACCCTCTGAACCAAAGATACACACCTATTGGTCTTCCGCTGACTTAAATGACAATCATTTAACATTGTGTATAACTAAATATATTATTCTTATCTGTCCTTCCCCAACACACAGATACATTAGAATGTAAGGTCGATGAGGAGGTCGGGGAGTTAGCTTTTCTTCACATCTGTATCCCCACTGCTAGTGCCCATCTGGGAAGAAGACATGATTGGATTTACAGTCCGGTGAGGGAGACAGACATTACAGAAGTAATAACACAAAAAACTACTTGATAACCTTTTTGGTAATTACTGTGACGGGAAAGCACAGGGTGTTATAAGGGAAGGCAGCAGGGAGATTAGGAAGAGGCTTCCAAAGGAAAAGGGTATCTAGGTTGGGTTTTGAAGTTTACAGGCAAACATTACAGAAAGAGGAAAGGGAACAATATTCTAACGCAGACGGACCAACTTGAAGAGGAGAATGATCTTAATGTATTTAAGGAGCTAGAGCTTAAGAAGCAAGACGAAGGCTTTTGAAATGACTCAGATGCATGTGCACTCAATATTACAGGTACATTGATGTATTCTATTACAAAGGGAATTAAATTACGGCAATACCATTAATTCCTTAACGTCTTCTGGATGAATACATGGAATCACCTTAAATGACTCTTCATCATCGTGTTTACATCCAAACATTTTTTCAACATGCACCTGGTGTGTGCCAGGCACTGGGGATTTAAAAACAAGTAAGACACATTCCCTGTCCTCAAGTGACTTACAGCACCTGGATCAACTACCAACCAATACTTTAAAATTTAAAAATGTAAAAGTCATATGTTTTACTACATAGAATTGAAAATCATAAATTAAAAAAAGATCAGCAATAAAACTGGAAAAGTATCTACCATTCATAAAGTGTTTATTTTCTTCATATATTAATACACCTTGGAACTCAATAAGAAAAAATGCAAAACAGAGGCAAAAAATAGGAAGAGGAATTCACAGAAAAAGAAATGTCCTATTTTAGTTATGATGTTTTTAAAAGGGGTAAAATCAAAGAAAATACTAGTGTTTAGATATATAAGAAAGTTCATTATGGCATTATTTGTGTTAACGAATGACTTTAAATGCCATCACTGTCTATAATTAGGGGAGTGATTAAGTAATGTTATATCCAATTATGTGGCATCCATATGATGGCGTAATATTCAGACATTAACACTAACAAGACAGGGGTTTCTGTATATCAGCAATATGTGTTACCATGGAATAATCTCCAAGATATATTTTGCAGTTAAGAAAAAAGAGAAGCGAAATAGTGAATGCTGTTCTGCTATTATTTGTATCAGTATTATTTTTAAAATGCTTACATATATTAGTAGCTAGGCTATCTCCAGGATATTTAAGTGGCTGCACATTAAAATTCCCTGGAGAAGAATTTCTGTGCCTGAGCCATTTTCCTGCCCAATTCCAGACCAGAAGCTCTGAAGGGCAGAATCGGGCGTCAGCCTTTTCTGAAGCTCTGCACGTGACTGTCTTGCTTATTCAAGGCTGAGCACGTCTGTGACTTGACACCCAAGAAACTTGTAACGGCGGTCCCCTCTGGGGAGGAAGCCTAAGGAATCCAGGGCCAGGGATGGTCACTTCTTTCATTGTGCTACCTTTGTAATGCTTGAAGTCGTGAGTGTGTGTGTGTTTACCATGTTCATAATAATTAAAGGCGTTTAAAAATAAAATTCCTAGGTCATTTTTTTAGAGAGATTTGCAAAATCTTTCCCTATTCTCAATTTTTGTGGTGTATTTTAATATATACAGCCATTATTTGAAATTTATTCAGTTAAAGAAGAGGTAGGCTTTATTTTTACAGTGAAAAATATTCAAGTTTCCCCCAAGATGTCACCACTGATATTGGCATTAGGGACTAGAGGCAAGAATACGACCCTGACTCTGTGTGTGTTGTGTGTGTGTGTCAGGGTGGTTCTCAGTACTGACTCAGTAAATGGTTATAGGGCTGTGCGGGACCGTGGTGCCTCTTTGGTTCTCTCAATCCTGCTTCGGGAAACATTTTTTACTTTTCTTCCAAAATGTTTTTGTAAATTTCCAAAGTGAAAGGTCATAGATTTGATATAACTAGCATTTAAAATGGCAAACCATTAGCTACTCATTATTCCCCTTTCTCTGCTTCATATTTCTCCATTTTATATCTCTCCACACCATGCAGATATTTATGGTTTATTTATGACTCGACTCTGTCACTAACATGTAAACTCCACGAAGACAGGGATTTGCGTCACTTTTGTTCACAGTTGAATTCCCAGTACCTAACTCAGGGTCTGGTACGCAGCAGGCACTGAATATTTGCTGGCTGAAAATGAAGCTGCTCTGTTTTTCATCTCTATGAAAATATTATTGCCCGCCTCTTCCACTTCACCGCCGCAGCCCTAGTCAAATCACTAACCTCACAGGCAGACTCCTGAACAGCTTTCTGGTTGGTCTGACTCTGCCCTGACCCCCACCCTCCTACGCCCAGTGGCCAGATTAATCTTCCTCAAACGAATATTAGATCACATCGCTCCCTGTTTAAAATACTTCCATTTCTTCCCGTTTCACTTCCAATAAAATCCAAACTCCTTACCCATGTAACCTGGCCTTTGCTACATCTCCAAGCATATCTTGTACCATATCTTTTCCTTCACTGCCTTCCAGCTGTGAACGCCGCCTTTTTTGTTTGTTTCTGTACACAGAAAACCCTTTTAGCTTTAGAATTTCTACTTCCGTTTTTCCCACTGTTTGCAACTCTTCTTTTGTCTTTTGCTACAGTTCTTTTACTACAACACCCAATTTATTTTCTTTCGAGGTCCTTTCAGATTATGAACATACTTGTTTAATCACTGTTTATATTTTAATCATCTATCCCACTCCCCTTTACCCCCAGTTAGAATACAAGCTCTATAAAACGGCATGACCCTTAGACCTGGGAAAGAGGTGCCTGTGCCCCAGTTTGGGAGCTCTAGAAGGTTCTGCTCTGGCCCTGCATGCACCCCTGCAGTCCATGCCACTCCTTCAAAACCAGCACTATTCAACAGAACTTTTTAGAATGATGGAAACGTTCTATGTCAGATACTATACTACAGCCTCGAAATTTTGGAATGATGGAAACGTTCTGTGTCGGATACCATACTACAGCCTCGAGCCAACGTGTAACTTGAAATAGAGCTAGTGCAATAAGAAACTGATTTTTAAAATTTTATTTAATTTGAATTAATTCACATTTAAATAGTCATACATGGTAAGGGCTACCACAGTAGTCAGGGTAGCTCTAGCTGCTCCGGGTACCAGACATCCCAGAATCCCCTGGCCAAATGCCGTGAGCCCATTTCTTAGGCCCGCTTTGGTCTCTTCTCAGGTTTATCCTTCTCAGGATATATACATCCCCACCAGGGGGCACACTCCCAGAGCCGGATGTGGCCAAGGGCAGCTCTTGCTGAAGGGCCCGTAATGAACATACAGGATAGGTTAGCTGTGCACATATAAAAGCCCCTCAGGGATCTTGACAGAGCCTGATGGAACAAGGGGGCTGCGTGTCAGCTCTTTCCCCACTGCCACGTTTCCACGTCGAGCTTCAGGGAGAACTCTAAATTCAAATTGGTCTTCTCGGTCATTATAAAGGTGGGCACTATTTGGGTTGCCATTGACCCTCTTGCTCCCAGGCCCTGCTGAGGTGGGTCTACCACAATGACAGGGACTTCATTTTGTTAACATCTGGATCTTCTGCTCCTCACTGATTACCTGGCATCCACCTTGGTGCATCGTAGGTGCTCAATAAAAATTTTGAGGTAAGTAAATAAAGGTTGTCTATCATATCAAACTTTGGGTGATATTGGGTGTTAAGCAGGAAAAAGATAACTTCTGTGGTCTCGGTGTGTTGTTTAGCAAGTAATCTAACATCTATACCTCCTACCAATGGGACATCCAAATATGAGACAGAGAGAAGAGAAAGATGAAACTGTAAACAGAGAGAAAAACAGTTCTTGGGGTGATATGCATTTGCAAAGCTTATCACAGCAGACAACCCTCCTGAAAAATCTCACCCAGTCTAGACAATGTTAGGAG
The DNA here is from genome assembly GCA_004026545.1 of Mormoops blainvillei. Lineage (NCBI taxonomy): Eukaryota > Metazoa > Chordata > Mammalia > Chiroptera > Mormoopidae > Mormoops > Mormoops blainvillei. The sequence goes on from PVJD01004352.1 coordinate 21,571, forward strand.
GCAACCGAGTCAGGGCACTGTCTTCTTTCCTTTTCTTTTCTTTTTTCCTTATTATATCTAAGAGTTATAGCCTTCTTCAGTAATTTGAAAAACACAAATTAACACACCAATTAATACCAGAGCCCCGTTGTATATCATTTATAATTATACATAACTTTTTTGAGGATGATGATATGGTAAAAATGCATGAAAGTCTCACTCCAAAAATGGAAGTTCGATCCCTTTCAAATTATCCTTTTGTAATGTCCACAAAGAACCAAATACAAGAGTGCATCTACATCATGTCCAGAGAGATGCCTGGAGTGGGTGGCCCCGACTCGTGCATGGCCCGCAGGGTTCGGAGCGCTGGGTGAGCCACTTGCTCAGGGTTCTCTGTGAGGGGACAACGGTTCTCAGGGCCTGCCTCCGCCCGTGTGCGCCTACTGCATGAGCACTCGCTAACACAATTCTAGCCACACGCTCCAACCTCTGATTAAATCACAGGAAAATGAAGCTTCTATTAGGTAGGAGAGGTGGGCACTCCTACCTGTTCATTTCTGACAACAGAGCCAAAGGACAGCAGTCACGAGTATAATTTTCCCAGCCGGCCTGCATCTGAACACCTGGTCTCGGCAGTGAGGAGTAACAGCCTGCCGACTTCACTTCTTTCTACGGTCAGAAAACCCACTGCTCTCATTCTTCAGCCTGACTTCTGCGGGTGATTACCAGCAGGACGGCTCACCCGAGAGGGAGTGCTTTACAGTTTTGTTCACACAAGAAGAAATGTGCTAATTAGTATAATTTGGATTTACATGAGGATCGCATGAAGAAAATTCTACACCTTTTCTAAAAAGTGGGATTCCCCCCGTTGGGATATTATTTATTGTTTTATTCTTCATATTTTCTGTAGTGATCTGAAAAATTAAGAATATTCTGCTATGTCGTTCTCTAAAGAGTACCTGCAAAATTAGTTTTCGTAATAATTTCTCATTTACTTTTGAAAGTAATTAAAAGCAGGACCATCCTTAAAATAGTTCCCTGCCCTCATGCAAGCAGTGCATTTTGCTTCTCATTGTTAGATTAATACTCAAAGGTTTTTAACCAGTAAAATCTCTTATTTTTGGCAAAGGCAAAAACGCAATGAAAAATATTGCTTGGTAATTCAGTCAGCATTTTAAAAACCATTTTTTTCAAAGGAATTAGGAAGACTGAAATAAAAAGCTTTAACCTAATTGAATCAAAACAAAAAAATTAATATAAAAAATTAAAAACATTTTTAAAAATCACAGTTTCTTGTGAACCTTGAAGACATTAATTATATTGAGTGTAATATGCCAATCACAAAAGGCAAACACTGTATGATTTCACTTATGTGAAGTGCCTAGAATAGTCTCATTTAGACACAGAAAGTAGAATGGTGGTTGCCAGGGACTGTGGAGAAGAGGGGATGGGAAATTTATGTTTAATAACTGTACTAATGCCACAGAAAAATATACTTAAAAGTGGCTAAAATGATACATTTCGTTATGTATATGCATGTTTTACCACAATAAAAAGAATTCTTTTTTAAACCAACATGGTTTCTGGTAGAGAAATCTGAGTAAGCATCCAAACTTGAAAAAATAAAAAAGTGACTAAGAGTAAGAAGCCCTCTCTATCGAGCTGACAAACACGTTACAAGAGAAAGTCATCTCCAGGAAGGCAAAAACTGCTCGCTGCATGCTTGACTGCGCCCTGGCTCCTAGGGCGGCTCTGGTTAAGGAGATAAGCAACACATTTGTTCAAGGGAGTTGTGGGGAAAGGGGAAAAAATGGAGGTATCTTTTCTTCAGTTTTCTTAAGGTATAATTGACATACAGCACTGTGTATGTTTAAGGTGTGCAATGATCTGTCTTATGTATACACTCCGTCCTCTGTACTTGTGGGCTTGGCTTCCGTGGGTTCAACCAACCACAGACCAAAAATATGAGAAAAATTGGGTGATGAGCACATGATGCAATATACAGATGATGCATTGTAATAGTGTATGCTTGAAACTTATATAATCTTATTGACCCATGTCACCCCAATAAATTTAATAAAAATATTTTTAAAACAGTCATGTTGCTGTGGATGTGTACTAGCTACGTGGGTATGCCTAGGGTAGCTGCATCTGCACTAAACATGCACAGACTTTTTTGGGGGGTGGTCATTATTCCCTAAAAAATGCAGTAGAACAACTATTTACATAGCATTTACATTGTATTAGGTATTATAAGTAATCTAGAGATGATTTAAAGTCTAAGGAGGATGCGTGTAGGGTATATGCCAATTTTACATGAGGGACTCGAGCACCCTCGAACTTTGGTGTCCTTGAGGGTCTGGAACCACCCCCCGTGGATACGGAGAGATGACTGTATTGTGAAATGATTGCCACAGTGAGTTTAGTTAATATCCGTCATGTCATACAGATACAAAAAAGAAAAAAATTTTTTCCCTTTTGATAAGAACTCGTAGGATTTACTCTCTGAACAACTTTCAAGTATGTTATACAGCACCTGTTACAGTCATGATGGTATACATTATTACATCGAGGAGAGATATTTTTTGTTTTATTTTTAAGTTGAGCTTCACAATCCCAGCCAGCCCCAAACCACAAGCAGGTTGATGATTCCGGAAGGAGTCATCAAGTCACGGAGGAGTCTAATAATTACAGTTTCGAGTCATTCATTGATTTTAAGCATGTGCCTCAAATAGTTTGTATAAAGCAATCAAATCTAGAGAAAGAAGTTCTGTATGAGCTGTATAATTATAAAAACCCGAGAACTTCAGGATGTGTCAGTGTTTTAGGTAACAAATAATTTCAGGACTAAAATACCCAATTAACGCTCATTCAGGATTAAAATGTCAACATATCACGAAGTATGCTGTCATTAGCTGAGTGCAATAATTCAAATGTGAAAACTTAAACATTTCAGGATTTGTATTCACTAGAGGGCAAAATTTACCATCATTATCGGCTGGGTTTTCTTTGGTGCTGGTCCGTGTAATTTCACCCTCCCAGGTTCCCCTGTCTCTGCCCCCTGCACCGCCATACAAACTCTTGGCCAGACCATTTCTCTAATGATAATACCTTCCACAAAGATAGAAGCATAATGTTCCTAGACCCTAATTAACATAAAGACGATGACCTTTCAAAATAGCAGAAAGAGGTCAAGGGCCCTGTGTACTTCATAATAATCATTGTGAGTCAATTCCCAAGTCTGGGTAGACATTTAAATATAACATCTGAATTTGGTGTGAAGGTTAATGTTTGAGCTGGCAAGTATAATTTTCAGAAAACTCAAATGAAATAACTTTCTACAAAGGGGCATCTATAGTGTAGTCTTAAATTTCATACCAGGCTTGTGTACAAAGCATTACGCTTCTGCTGGTATAAAAATTACCTTCAGGGTTCTAATCACACAAGTTGTATCAGGGTCCAGCCAACTACAGCTTCTGGGTCAAAGTCGGCCTGATGTGTCTTTTTGTATGTCTCATGAGCTAAGAATGGTGGTCACACTTTTCAGTAGTTGAAAACAATCAACAGAAGACAAATATCTCATGGTATGTGAAAGCTATATAAAATTCAGATTTTATAAAATTCACAAATTAAGCTTTATTGGGGCCCAGCTACACTTGGTCATTTACATGTTGTGACTATGGCCATCTTTGCACTACAGCAGCAGAACTGAGTGACTGCAACAGAGGATGTATGGCCTCGAAGATGAAAATATTTACTGTGTGGCCCTTATAGAAAACGTTGGTGAACTTTTGTATTATATGATATGCCAGGCTCAAAATTACATAGTTCGCATAATATTGATAGTTAATTAGTCAAATTTTTACTCCAATTCCCTTTTTTTACAGGAGTAATGGAAAGGTTTGTTTTTGGAGGTCATATATCTGTGGCACAAGAAATTTCCTCCCCAACTCATCACTCCCTCATCAAAATTATTTATTCTCGCCCCAGCTGGGTGGCTCTATTGGTTGGAGCATCCTCCACACACCGAAAGGTTGAGAGTTTGATTCCTGGCCAAGGCACATACCTAGGTTGTGGGTTCTAGCCCCGGTCCAGGCGAGTACGGAAGGCAACTGATCGATGTTTCTCTTTCACATCGATGTCTCTCTCTCTCTCCCCATCTCTTTCTCTCTTCCCAAAATCAATAAACATATCCTCAGATGAGGATTTAAAAAATGACTTATTCTTAATGCTGGTATCTTAGTGCAGTTGATTTTTAATCCTCTGACTACCTCGACTGGGAAAATAGTTTTCTTTTCCAAATCTGTGTCCAAGGCATTCAGTGGCACTTTCAACATGGTTTTCAGCATGTAAACAAACCAGGAAAATTAAACAGTCTTTCAAATGTAGGCATATACAACACCACTGCAAAGGCACTTACTACCCAGCCTTCACATCTACTGATAATCAGGCTCCGGTCCATGAACATCAAGGTCATTACCCGGAGGATGGACCCCTGTATGTCTGCAAAGAGGGTCAAGGGAACTAGATTTTCATTTGCTTGCTAGCAGTAGTTTGTGACAAATATTGTCTTCCATTTCCCAGTTTCAAGGAACCAAATTACTTAGGGAAAAGGAAGAAAAGATCTTCAGTTAAAGGTAGCTTGCTCTATTTTAAATTGCCTGACATTTTCCCCATGCATAGTCCTGAAAGCTCAAGCCAAAGAGTAAATACTGCCTCTCAGAGGATTTAGAAAATGATTCATTTAACAATGGACTTCATCCCCATGAGCACACTGAGATTATCTTCACAGTAATAAAGATGCAAGTGCCCTTCTCCTTGGGGCACTGACACAGGAGAGGCAGGGTGAAGTCACAGGACGAGATAAAAGCAAACAGGACACATCACAACACTCAGCTCCCAATCGCTTTCAGTCTCTAATACCATAGGAAGTACAACTGTTCCTCAGGCTACATCTTAGATATAGAGCCGTTAGCTTCTACTAAAGGACACTTTGTTTAGGGAATACTAAGTCTGACACTTCTTAGTTGGATGATCTGGGACAAGTAATGGAATGTTCTTTAAGGCTGAGTCTCTTTATCTGGGAAATGGGAAGGAGATACCAGGGCACATAATGTTGTTGTGATGCTTAAGAACACTTTTTGTAAAGGACAGTGCTTGTGCAACAGTACTTAGGAAAGTGCCATTGGTGTTACTTTGTTATTTTGTTGTTGCACGGGACACAACAGGCTAAGTGACCTCATGAGAGGAGCAGCTAGAGCAACAAAGGGCTTGAATTTTGCAATCAAATTGGCCCATGCTTCAATTCTGGTTCTACCTCTTACTAGCAATGTGATCTTGGACACATTTTTAAAGCTTCCGAAATCTCATTTTCTTCATCTGAAAATTGTAGGTGGTAAAAATAAAACTGTTTTGAATAATTACTACATGCAAATCACTTAATATAGTGCATCGCCTAAACATTCCATAAATAACATCTACTACCATTCTTCTCATCAGCCTTGCACAGCAGCCTGTGGTCCCTTAAGGAAGACTGTCTAGCTTGGTTTGGGAGAAACAGAAATAGGAATGAAGGTATAATAGTGGAATTGGATACAACTCAACCTGAGTTCAGGGCAGGAGGAAGCACAGTGCCTGGCTCACAGTAAAGGTTCAAAAAATGCCTGCTAAATGAATGAATGAATGAATGAATGAATGAGGGCTAGCCTCTGCCTCCATCACAGATCCTGAGGACCTCTGCAAAGAAGGCTCTTTATGGTCTCCCCATAGGGCAGACTATAGGGAAATGTAATACCTCTTTTGTCAATGATTTTGCATTTCAGAGAGCAAAGTTTTGTTCTTTTTTTATTTCCAAACCACTGGAGGCCTCCTGCCTCACCACAGTGCAAATCTCCAGAGAGCTGCACACCTCTGTGGACAGGAGCCATGCTATTGAGCAAACTGTGGCCTTGTCACGAGGACATGCAGCAGCTTCCAACAAGAGAAGGCAGCAGAAGAGGATGATGGTGGCCCCACTGGTGAGCTCCTTCACTCAGGAGGCATAGCAACAAAGTATGTTCTCTGGGGAGCTGGGGAACGCTGAGGGACTCTAGGTTTCTGATTTGTCAGTTGCATAAAACCAAATCAGAATCAGCATAATTTTCATTCAACAAAATTTCTTTTTCATTCATTGTGGCATAGGGTAAAGAAAGCAAAAGCTCTCGGTCCACTAAGAAATGCTCTCCCCACCCCCTTGAGTGGTGTGCAGTCAACAAAAGGGCAACGCCCCTGAAATGTCAGGGAGGGCTTTCAGCCTCAGCGGGTCCTGAACATGGTGAGGGAGATCACAGCAGCTGGCCTACAACACCGGCAGTGCGCAAGGCTACTGATCTAGGTGATTTACGTGTAGACTGACTATCTTAATTCTCACAGCAATCCATGGAGAAGGTATTATTATGGTCCCTGTTTCACGGCTGAAGTGAGTGTGCTTGTAATGTCACATAGCTAGTAAATGACCCAACCAGAGTCTGAACTCAGGTCATGTGGTCCTAGAGTCTACAGCAACCTACCACCATCTGGTATTACCTTAATATCAAGGTGTGTACCAAAAAGTATGATGCAGAGAGGGTGAGAGGCCACAAATCTCTAGCCACATGGAGGTGGCACAGGATGGGAAGACAGTTATAACCTGGACAAGCTCCTGAAACTTTCTGAACCTTTGTGTTATTATTGGTAAAATGGGGGTGATGACATCAATACTGAGGAGTACGCCTTTGCTTTGCTCCCAGCGATCTCAGTAACGACAATCACTAGATTCCTTGGGAAATTCTGTCCTCCCCCAACTTTATGCAAAGGAGCGAGTTCAATGCCCCATAGACCTCTAAACACTGGGATATCAATAGAAAAAAATGGATAACAGCCATAAATCAAACATTCACCAAAGACCAAGAGTATTAATAGCTAACATTTATACGGCACCTACTGGTTGGTCTAAGGGTCTGAATATATTAACCCATTTGGTCTTTACAATGACCTTACAAAGTGCCAAGATAAAGAGACTGAGATGCAGAGAGTGAAGTAATTTACCAAAGGACACATAAATAAGAAACAAATATGGTTAAGAAAAGGAGAATAAAATTTAACCTCAAGAGTAATCAGAAATATATAGACATTAAAAATGGGATCATATTTTTATCAAAAGAACCATTTCAAAATTTTTAATTTTCTATTTTAATTACTTATTTAAAAAATTGAGATATAACTGACATATAACACTTTATTAATTTTAGTGTAAAGCATAATGATTTGATGTATGTGTACATTGCAAGATAATCACCATGGTAAGTTAGTTAATCCATCACCACATACAGTTACAATTACAATTTTCTTTCTTGTAATGAGAACTTTTAAGATCTATTCCCTTACCAACTTTTAAATATACAGTACAATATTGTTAACTATAGTCTCTATGCTGTATATCTCTAGGACTTAGTTATTTTATAGCTGGAAATTTCTAACTGTTGACCACTTTTTGCTCATTTTTCCTACCTCCCAATCCCTGTCTCTGGTGACCACCAATCTGTTCTCTGTATCTAAGAGTTTGGTTTTGTTTTTTGGTTTTTGGTTTTTTCTTTAGATTCCACATATGAGTGATATTATATAGTATTTGTCTTTCTCTGTCTGATTTATTGTACTTACCATAAAGCCCTCAAGGTCCATCTATGTGGCTTCAAATGGCAGGATTTCCTTATTTTTTATAGCTGAATAATATTTCATTGTATCACATTAACCAGTTTTAAAATGATAGTCAGTGCTATAGGGAAATGAAGTCAAACACGGCTGGTGGGTGTCTAAATGAGTGTGCCAGTTCTAAAACGCAAAGATGGGGAAGCCACTTCAAACCTCTAATCACTGTGTTGTGCACCTGGAACTAATATAATGGCATATATTAACTATAATTGAAAAACAAAAACAAAATTAAAGTAAATAAAAAGTAATTTGAAAAGACACACTACTCTTTTATAAGTATGTATTTAGTAATTCTGTTTTTGAAATCTATGTGAAGGAAATAAAGATGCAGAGAAATATTTACGTATGAGAATATTCACAATGGGATGATGTGCGTGTGTGTGTGTGTGTGTGTTAAACAATGTAAATATCCAACAATGGGAGAGTGATTAAATTAGAAAAGCACAAATAGGAGGCTGCTCCTACCCCCGCTCATATTAGCTCCCTGATGAAACCCCCCTTAACAAAGATGAAAACTTGTGACTAATAGCTTGAGCTCACCCTGGGTTTGTTCTTTTTAAAACAGAGTTTGCTGAAAAGAAAATTCTGTTCACCTAAGAAGGTCTGCCAAAGCACATCTTGCAACCAGGAGGGCTGAATTTCACTTTGCTGTGGCCCCAATTATGAGTTAGAGAGAGCGGCAGGGTTTTAAAGGCATTTTACAGCTGTTGGGGCGACTCCACACACTGGGAGATGAAGGGGAGGGGGAATTTAAATGTAAAAGGAAACCAGCCAGGCTGTTAGATCTCCAATTTAAGGACTCTTTCATGGTTGAAAGAGGCTGGATCATTATTTCATGCTTTAATCCTAAAAATATATGTGACAAAAATCAAACCATAGGACCACATAGTTGAGACTTTTTTCAAAGCCAATTCAGATTTTACAAGACAGACAGACCCAGTCATCCAGGCCTGCAAAATTCAGTGGGCCCGTCTTACTTTAAAGGCACAATACAATGTAACGTGAGTTAACAGCAACATGAGTTAAGCCTATCATTCACTGAGGGTTTACTATGTATGCCAACACTTTACCTACATCTCACAGCAGTGAGGCAGGTACTATTTCATTAGCATCCCCATCTCACAGAAGGGAAACTGAACCTTAGATGTGTGGATTTGCCCAAAGTCAGTCAAAGCCAACAGCGGCAAAACCGGGTTTCAACCTCTTGTCTAACCTCAAGCCTTAGGTTCTTCACCTCGCTTTGACTTTCAATAATTAACTTTTCTGAAATAAAAAGAATTATAAACACTAAGGAGCTGGAACACCCATATCATCTAACCATCTAATCCATGTAAGAGTGCCTTCTAGACCAACTTTGCTAAATGGTAATGTGCACATGACTCGCTTGGGGAGCCTTGCTAAGATGTGGATTCTGTTTCAGCAGGTTGGGAGTTGGGCCTGAGATGCTGTATTTCTAACAAGCTTCAAGGTGATAACTGGAAGTGCTGGTCCACGGAATAGACCTTAAGTAGGCAGGAATCTAGCAAAAACCACAAAAATAAAAATTCTAATGTGGATGTAATAAAAATATCAAAGTTTAGATTTCTGTGACCTATATACCATAGCAAAGTACAGGAGGTTTCAAATATTCCGTATTAATGACAAATGTAATGAAAAAAAATTTGTGGCACAAACCGAATGAATATCTGACTTACTGGAAGAAAAACAGAAAAAGGACTTTGGAACTAAAAGAAATGGAAAATTATTTTTTAAGTGCACATAATTATTCTTTATGACTTAAGTAAAATTAACCAGTTCTGATAAATGATAAAACTTGAAAGAGTTACCAAAGTCAATTGTTTAAACAGTTATATAGACCTCTTCTATAGAACACACTCAAATTTAAGTGCTCGATGAATGTTCTAATCTAGTTTTCAGGTTTTTTAAAAAACAATATTTTTAAAAGATTTTACTTATTTATTTTTAGAGAGGGGGGGAAGGGAGGGAGAAAGAGAGGGAAGGAACATTGATGTGTGAGAGAAACATCCATCAGTTGCTTCTCACTGGCCCCCCCAATGGGGACCTGGCTTAAAGCTCAGGTACATTCCTTGACTGGAATTAACTGGCAAACTTTTGGTTTGTGGGAGGATGCCCAACCCACAGAGCCGCACTGGTCAGGGCTAAAACATTTTAATGCTTAACAAAAGAAAAGCTCTAAATTTGTCTCAATAACAAAAATGACCTAAATTAATGAATTTACAGCGATTTTAAATTAATAGCACCCTTCAAATAAACATCGCTTCCTATTGTCACACTTAGGGCAGCACTTTAACTATATACACACACACATATCCATCTATAATGACTCATGCTGTCCCTGTTAAACATGATTGCAAACTTTAAATATTTTCTTCATTATAAAGCATATGGTATCTTAAATTATGTTAAAAATGATACAAATTATTTATTAAAAACTGGCTTCTGTGCATAATCATATAAAACAGGTGCGTATTTGAATGTTTATATTCCTAAAATACTCTTTGGGGTGTATTCTAGGGAACAATTGCTGCATTTGCTTCTACTCTTCATTAAAAAATAACAAAAAGATGGAACTCATTTCCAGGAATGTTTTCTTCAAAATGTTAACATCATGTCTCAAAATACTCTTTTCTGCTTGACAGCATATGTCTGAGTGCTACTCTCATACAGTTTGAGAATTCTGCATGAGCCACTCAACAACGTAGCAACGGGGAGTTAGGTTAGACCTTGGATGCATTTCTGCATTATTTATTCAGTGGAAGTTTTATGTGTGTTACCACTTCGAAATTTACAACGAAAACCTTTACCTCTCATTCTGGAATTAGATTTATCACTGTAATCTTACCCCATAGTTGGAATAAAGAAATCAAATAGGAAACTGTGATTTCAACTTGCTATGTTTAAAGTAAAGAACTTAGTTACTTTCCGGGAAATTTCTTTCCTCCTGGCTACACGACAAGAAGTGAAATCATCTCATTCTATTATGCCTCTACAAACACCTAAAAAAGGAATTTGGTTTTTAGTGGAATATGACCAGAAAACCAAAATTCCTTCTTTAATATAAAGTTATTTCTTAACAGTTAAACTGTGGTATTGTTAACCTAACAAAGAGCTTATAAATCTTCCTAAAACCAGATCAAATTATCTCAATTTGTCAAGATATTAAGAAATCAGAAATGTAATGATGAAATTTGAATGAAATGATACAATATTTCAAAGAAATATATGGTTTAAAAATCGTTTTACAATTTTAAAATATGTCTATAACTCAGTTTAGCTTCATATTTTATATGCATATAAAAATATTTATTGCTCATTTTGCACTATGTATGGATTGATGTTAATTTTTTACATATTTTATGGATTGAGAGCAATATAATACCCTAATTTTATCTATCTAAATCTATCTATCTATCTATCTACCTACATATATTCTTAATTTAGGTACTTTTTTATGTTTAAGAAAGGCATTTCGTAGAGTGAGATTTTATTAACAGTTTATTATTTACAAATGATCTAAGGAAAGTTTTATAATACAGGATTCTCAATTTAGTTTAACAGATACGATTTTGTTGGGAGGTCAAGGTTTTTTAAAAAGAACCTAAATGGCCTGTAGCTATGCTTACGAGGACTTTTAAAAATACCTTTTAAAAAGACATTGTAAAATATTCAAATATCCCATTTAAATCCAACTACAATAATCTCAAATACAAGTAATAAAATTACAAAATGCTTATTAATTTCAAATTTTGTTCAGAAGTATTTCAACATTTGTCTAGTTTCTCAGAAACAAGCTATTTGTTGTCTATTTCTAGGAGCGACATCAAGCGCTTGAGAAGAAAGTTTACAAACAAACTTTAAAATGGTTTAAAAAACTGATGAAAAATTCTACATGTCAGTGAGCTTAAAAAGAGTTTCTTACCACTTCAGAATGCTCACAGCCTTCATGGTACATGTTCCATACACACTTTCAACTAGATTCTCAGCATGGCCATAAAGAAGTCCTTGTATAGGAGGCTAACGTGCATTATCATAGTGATACCGCTCCCGCAGCTGGAATATAGTGCTATTAGTTTCCCACGCTTGGCGACGCTCTTAAAATAGGCTCTCAGACACCAACAGACAAAAAATGACTGCTTGCAAGCACTCTATGAAATGATGGTCTGGCACACTGAGTGAAAATTCTACAACCAAATAAAATCAGTTTTTGATGTAATGTACTGATTGATTACTAAAAAGCAAAGCAGACCAAAGAAAGTGCTGGGCTAGGGGGACATTCATTCACATTTCTGTTGAGTGATTTAACCACAGGACAGAGACATAGACATGGAAAGGTTCCTAGCGTTCAATGGAGGGCTGGCAAACATTGGAGTCATCTTGACAGACAGGGAACAAAAAATACTGAGTGTGATTTCCCATTTATTTAAAGAAGCAGAAAATTTTTTAGGAATTTAAAGAAAATTTGAGAATTAGTTTGTGTAAAAATAAATGGACTTTGTATCTCCCACAAACCAAACTGTCTAACATATTCTTAACATTCTTATATCAACAAAGGTACTTGTACATAAATTCTACCTTGCTTCAAGTTGTGAATAATTTGTGTAGGAAGGTGTAGAAAGAAATCCAGGTATGGTTAATACTGGGTAATTCCCTGCTGGCCCTTCTATGAAGAATATGTGGTTCTTCTGTCACCTCGCAGGTAGTGTATAATAAAAATGTCACATTGTTCTGTCTCAACATTGTGATCCAATAAAAAAATATTTCAACAAAATATTTCATTTTCCTACAGCCTTTTCAAAAATGATAGCAAAAACCTCGCCAAACATCCCTGTAGTACAAAGACAGGATTTCTGCCAAGAAAGCCATGATGTCTTAATGAGAAATAATTTAACTAAATAATGGCCAAACATAATTGGTTTTATAGGCTGAAATGTGGTTCAACCTTGGGTGGTTTTTGAGAAAAAAACACAAACGCACACCACGTGTAAGAATCCAATTCACCTTATATCTGTAAATAATTGTCTGTCAAATATGGATGAAGGAAGACTGAAAATTACAAAGATGCCTTGAAGAACAGCTGGTCCTTTCATATTCTGATGAGAATCTTAGGACCAAAGAGGTTAAATGACTTACCCAAAGCCAATCAGTGAGATTGCCTGCTGGGAACAATCTAACCCCTAGATAATGTCCTTAACTAAACTCTAGGACAGGAAATACAACACAGTGGATAGCAAAAGTGCAAAGAAACAAGAGTGGGCTGAACTCTGGACACAGTCTTAACTCTCAACTCTATCAGTCATTAACTTTGAGATCCAGGGTAAGTCACTTAACTCTCCAGACATTTCTTTTCATCCTTAAAGCAAGTAGATTGGAGTAGATGAATCTCTCTCTCTTTCTGTCTCTAACATTCCAAAATTTTGTGCACATGAATAAAACAGCACTTGCCTAAAATGTTACCGTTAAGAACAGAAATTGCATAGACGTCTGGATTTTATGAGAATTCTTTAATTTCCTTTCAGCTTTACATAATGAGAAAGAAAGCTAAAGGATAATAAGAAAGACATGCTGCATGGGAAATGGGGTTTCAACAGAAAAAGGAAAATAGGGAAAGAGGAAGAAAAAGATGAAGCAAGGAGAGAACAGCAGGTAGACAGACATGGGAAAAGATGTAGTTGTAGGTAAGAGTGTACAGAACAGGCGGGGTGTGGGGGGAAGGCTAGGCCCAGGATGTTGAAAGAAGGAGACCAGACGAATAAACTCCTTGAAGGACACATTACTTGAAACAGCATTAACAAAAATACTGCCAGCATTAACATTTTCATGGCAGTTTATGATGTAGAATGTACACCCCCCAAAATTACTTATTTGCTCTTAAGCCAAATCTATTTGATTGGGTTTATTATCCTCACTATTTGACAAAAAAAGGATCGATATTCAGAGATGTTCGGTGCCGTGGCCGAAGTGGCGCAGGTACTAGGAGTACGTAAGGCAAGGATGTGAATTCAGACCCTCTGGCCCAAATACTTGCCTTTCTCAGCCACATCAGTGCTGCCTGTCTAATCATATCTTTAAAAAGGGATTCCATTAAACACTATATGACTTATTAGAAAAGGACCTGAATGAAAATAGAAGGAACTAGCCTTCAGAGTATATACCCTCTTTGAAACCATAAGATAGAAATATATCAGTAAGTACTGTATTTTGCTATGTATAATGTGCACCCATGTTTTTGGTCCAAACTTACAGGAAAAAAATCTTTCGATTAAATTATTTATTTATTTATATTGAGAAACAAAGCCAATTCTCATATTCCAGGATATTATTTTGCATATTGGATATCATTATTGCTTTCAAGAGTTACACTTTTAAAGCATAAGCATAACTAAAAGAATTAAAAACATTTGTATAGATATAGGATTAGCACTACCCATGCAAAATGCGCAATCTCATTTTTCCCTCAAAAATTTGGGCAGAAAGTGCATGTTATACACAGCAAAATACAGTAACTAGCAAGACAAACAGTAAACACCAATCAGGTTCAGAGAACGGTCTTCCGTGGAGAACAGAGAAGATCCCAAGAAGGAATAGGATGTGGACCAGGCCTAGGACGAAAGCTGGGCCATTGGGTTCAAGACATTCTCAATCAAGTCAACCTGCTGGGTAGTAGCCAATCGGGAAGCCAGTCAATCAACCAATCAATCAAATTTGTGTAGGAACCACAGGTGTCCTGCCTGAAAAGGCAAGTCCCCACCACCCATGTGGGTGAGAGCCTGGAATGCCAGGCTAATAAATTTGAAATGTATCCTATAAATAATAAGGACTCACTGAAGATTTTCAAACAGAGGCTTCAGAAGTCAAAATATTTAGGAAACTTACTTTGCTGTTACTGGGAAGAACAGCCCATAAAGTGATTTTCAACTGGTGTGCTGCAATAATTTTTAAAACGTGCAGTACCTGACCATTTAGTTAGAGGCACTGGCCTCTTTTCTCTTAGGCTGTCAAATAAAAAAAATGACAACAGCCAACACAATGAGAGCCGTCCAGTGTGAATGAATCAAAATCACGCCTATATTATTTTTTGTCTTATTGGCAAAAACTATAATATACATTTTGGTGTGCCGCAGAATATTAGTAATAACTGGTAGTTTGTATGTGTCAAGAAATGAAAAAGGCTGAAAATCACTGGGTTATGAAGCAGAAGGGCCAGTGTAAAGACACAAATGGGTGAGAAGACAAGATGACGGAGACGGCAATGTGTGAATAAGGAGGAGAGAGGGGATGGGTGGATTGAAGGTGGTCAACTCAGACGAGCTTGGCTTTGATCATTTGGAAGGCACTCACATCTCCTTCTTCCTACAAGAGTAGGGAATTCATTGGGTTTGCAGCAGAGGGTGGTGCAAAAGGCATGAAGTTTGAAATTAAACAGCCCGTCTGCTACTTGCCAGCCATGTCTGTGACCCGACGCCCGACATCCAGTGCAGCCCCATCGTTTAAGGGGGCAAGCTCTGGAGTCCGCTTCCTCAATCCTGCCCTGTCACCATTGTATGCCAGCTGTGTAGCATGCCGTCACTTAGAGTTCTGCACCTCGGTTTCTTTATCTGTAAAATGGAAATACAGGTCTATTTCCAATGACTCTCAGGGGGGACAAATGAGTTATTAAAAGCACATAGTTAATGTTCGTTTAAAAAATTAAACTCTTTGAGCCTCAGTTTCATCTTCTACACATACACGCACACACAAGTACTACATATTTTGAGGCTGTGTAAACAACTGAGGTCAAAACATTTCAATGTTCATTCCCCCTGTTCTTACTATGTTGATTCATTATCAATTAATGTAATAAATTTCTCCTGCATGAATATTCCGCATGACGGAGGTCCACTCCATCCATGCGCCTGCACCGTTATTACCCCCGGTATGAGATCATGTTTCTGTATTTATGACTTAAATTGAATATAGAACCGTTTAGTTTGCAGTTTGGATTGGAGACTCAAGTTCACAACCCAGGCCTCTTCAGTCCCACTTACAACAGTAGAAAGCATAAAAGTCAAACTTAACGTCAGAAAAATTCAGAGAACATTTCAAATTCAAGACTTGTGGTCCACCAACTGCCAGTTTAAGAAGACGTAAATTCTGAACATCCTTTGAAACTACATCTACTTTTCTGAAGGAGGAGGTAGGCTTCTCAGAGGGCACTGGCAATTTTAGTTTAAGGTGTTGCCCATAAAAATATGTCCCTAAATCTGTTGGAAGTGAAAAAAGGAAATGGCAGCCAGTATTCCAAAGCTTATTAAGACCGCCAACATGTTTCTTTCCCATCATGATAATTTGCTTAGTTCCATCAGGGCATATATTAAAGCTGAATTAACATCTTCCTCTGAAGCTCCCAGGTGCAAGCAGGGCACTGAACTTCTAACAGGTACGTTCATCTAATGCCTCCGTTGGCTCAAAGGCTGATTACCACCCAGGTGACTGGCTGGTCAAACTGAGAATAGGGATGATGTCAAAGCAAGTTCTGTGTAAATATGAAGATACTCATGCTAACTGCAAAATGCTCAAATGGGTGCCTAAGCCTCAGGTTTAAAATTTAACCTGATTTCAAGGAGGTAGCTCCATTGCATCCAACAAAACTCCTATGAAAGAACATATTGTACGGAGGAAAAGGACCTATTGAAACATTTCTATTACTGCCACATATATGAGCACAGCAAAAAATGACTTGGATTTAAAAGTTTTGGTCTCTGATACTCTGTAGACAGACATAAAAAAATTATAAATGACTAAGTTAGCTTTAGGCTCTCATTTTTTTTTATGCACAACTCACATGTCTTTGTCACCAATCTGCCTTATTTCTGCTGCCTTTTATTTCCTACCCAGTTTTCTCTATCATAATCAATGGACTGAACTAGATAATACACCAAAATACACCAAAATAACAGTCATTTTATATAGGAAATGTAGGTGCCATGATGTAGTCACAAACATGGGGAGAGAACAAGCTCATTAGAGTAGGAAATTTGTCTCATCAGCTGTTGTATTCCTAGGTCCTTGAATAGTACTTGGCAAAGATAGTAGTTGCTCAGTAAACGTGTATCCATTGAATGGATGAATGTGTTTCCCTGTGTCCATACATTCCCTTTCATTCATTCATTTATTCAATACTTGCCATGTGCTGTTGTGATACAGATGGTTTGCTAGATATTATAGCTCCTGTGAGGCAAACATGGCCCCTGCATTCAGTGAAGCTTACAGTCTAGACTGGTTGTCTCCAAAAAGAATGTTCCAGAAACTTGTTGCCACTTTTTCTGTTGTCCCAATAATTGAGGAGCATTACAGGCTCTTTGTGGGCGGTGGCCAGGGACATAAATGCCCTGCATTGTGTACAACAGTCCCATGTAATAATGAGTGCACACCCCTCATGCCCTTTGACCGCCCTGCTGAAAAATCTGTTTATAAAGTAATTCAAACTTAGACTCTAACTCTATTTTGTGTGCAAGCACAAAGCAGTTTTGTATCCTTGTCAGATACACAAAATTTTCTAAATATGAAAGTACTGTGTAAATCAATGGAAGATTGTACTTTGCTGGAACTTTCCAAGAATTCTTACCATGGTCCCCAATAGCCACACACCTATGCCACACTGTTAACCTGCAATTATCGCTGCCCCCCTATCCATGCTGCTTTCACATAGGACAGGCACGTGACTCCTAATTTCCAGTGTGATGGTGTCTGCACAGTCACAAACTGAAATACATGCTGTTTAAGAATCAATAGATAAATTAATTACTTTATGAGGTTCTACACGTTTTGTGTTATTCACATTAACTATTAATTTTATTGCACGATCATAAAGGAGTCATACTGAAGTACTTGTAAAAGAAACTGAGCCTGTTAGAAACACCACTAGCCGAGACAATTTATAAGTCAAATAATTACATTTGTCTGAAGCAAAAAAACTGGGTTCTATGACAGAAACGAGAGGGAGGAGCCACTTTACAGAGGGAAGTCAGGGAAAATCTTTCTGGGGAATCAGTTTAACTGAGACCTTAAGGATAAGAGCAAGAGTCAGGAAGAACACTCCAAAAAAAAAAAGAACAGCAAGTGCCAAGGCTGTGAGGCTGAAGAGGACTTTGCTTGTGGGGGAGTTGGAAAAAAAAGTCAGCGACAGTAAAGAGGGGACATGACTGCAGGTGAAGTGCTGTCTGGCGGTGCCTGGGGTGAGCTGGACAGAAAGAGAATAATGGACTGGCTCGGGATATTTGAATGGATCAGGCATCGCTGTGGCAGGAAGAAAGGCGGCACCCTGGGGTTGCTGGTGCTCCTGCCCTGAAAGAAGGGGACATATGCAAGGGCCCTCGGAGGCACGCAGGACTGCAGAGACCCAGGTCTCTGGCGACAGATAGGAGGTGCTGCAGCTTCAGTGCGCCGCAGTCCCAGCTAAGCAACCCTTCCCTGTGAAAACCTCCAGAGAGGGATATTTTTTGGGGGGTGGTTGGTATATTTTATATATGAGTTAGTTGACTTAGACACCACACAGGAGAAAGAAAATAATCAGATCAGACATGGGGAGCCTAACTGGCTGGGTTTCAGCCAGATACTTTTGATTATAACTTGATTATTCAAGGGCGAATCCCAAAAAACAGAATTATCATCTGGAGGGCAGGCTCCCTATAGTACAGGCTTCCCCTACTGGGCAAGTGTTCTAGGAACCCATCTGTATCAGTGCCCCAGCTGATGCTGTTGTGAGAGGCCACGATCAGCTTCAGTGAATTTTTTTGAAGACTCTTCCACAGCATTTGCCCACTTTATGTTGGGCATTTTACAAGTGCACCTGCTGACACTCGCTGAGTGTTCAGTGGCGTTTGACCACAAACGGTAGGACCCCCCTATCCTACCCTCCCTATTCACCTGACCTCTCCCAGAGCGGCTTTTATTTTTTTGTTTCCTCGGATGAAAAAAGTCCTCAAAGGGAAACATTTTGCCAACATGGAAGGTGTGGAAGAGGTGAATTAAAAAACAGCAGAGGTACTAAAAGGCATCAAAATCGACGAGTCCAAAAACTGTTTTGAGTGGTGGAAAAAATGTCTTGATAGGTATATTGCATCAAATGGAGAGTACTTGGAAAGTGATCGACATTTAAACATGTGAGAATAAATACACAATTTTTAATAAATAAATTCTGAGTTTTTTGGGATCTGCCTCTTAACTAGAGCCCTCGGGTTTTGCAGAGGTTCTGTTATAGCATAAAAAGAAATAAAATAAAGGCTATATTTATTCAAGTGTTACAACCATTTGTGTGGTGTCATTTATCATCCTGAGAACAAATCACATGCAAAATGAACACCAAATGTTGAGTTATATATGGAAATCCTAGTTTAAACAAAAGTCACTGGATTTTTTTCGTTAATATAACTTTTTTTTTTTAAAGCAGGTTCGCGCCTGGAAAAGAACAGTTACAAGTAGGGTTTACATAAGACAAGCTTTCTCCAGAATCCAACATTCTAGAAAGCTCAAATAACAAGAGGTGTTAGAAGTACTATGTCTAGTTTCCTGAAACACTATGACATCTTCACATAAGAAGTGACTGCTGAAGAAAGAAACTGCACATGGTTCTGTAGTGGTGTTATATGTATATTCTGAGCCCTGCCAATACACGCGTAGAAGAATATGTAGATGATGAACCTATTTTAAGACCCAGCAACATTATCTGGTACTGTTTGGTCTACCTTACTTCTTGTAAGTACTCCATTCATTCCTCTGCTTTTGGGCCTTTGGCCCCAAAGTACCTGGAGACACCCCTAGAGATGGCATCCGCATTCCTATTCCTATGGCTCTGATTGCAAAACAAGTGAATAAACAAAACCAGAAACAACAAAATACAAATAAACGCAATGACTCTGGCTTTCTTTTCAGCCTCGATCCTCCGTGGCCTCAGGGACACCCAACACAACTGGCCACTTGGTCGCACCATTCAATTCCTCTTCAAGCTGTACCACCTCTGTGTAGGCCCAGGCCACTGTTTTCCCTCCCTAGGACTCTCCCCACAGCCTGGGGGCCTTTCCAAGGGCCGAGCACAGTGGTGGTAGAGGAGGCAGAAGGGGCGGAGGGTTGACTGCGGCTTGGGAGCACGCGTCATAAAAGTTCTCCTGGTTCCTTACCAAGGACGCTCTTCCTGGCAGAGGCTGGATCTCTGGGCAGGCGGTTTAAGGGCCCAGTCAGGAGGAGGAAGGTGTGCCAGTGCTTAATAATGCCCATCAAATTATTAATCCCTTATTATGACACAGTGCTTTCCTATTTTCTAGATTTCTATATATATATTATAGTTGATGCTTGAGGTTGATAGGACTCACATTATTGTTACGTCGGTTGTGAAGAAATACGCTCTTAGATACCGAGTGATGTGCTTAATGTCATCGTGGTAAGGTCTATTTCAGGGTTTTTTCAAAAAGAAATATTAAATTTTATTTTAATACTAATCAAGTACTTATTAAGCTACCATCCACTTGCTGGTATTGATAAATATCAAGGTTTCAAAATATTAACCAGAATACTTAGACTTTGACCAATGCCTAGAAAGATTTATTGTTTATACTAGAAATAAAACTTGGCTTATATTACTTCATGATAGTGCCTTGGTGCAAAGAGATAGATAATAGCTGTTGTCAGAGTTAATAGACTAAACAGATATTCTAGGATAAATATGATTAATGAAAAGTCTTTAACTGCCACAGAACAGTATAAGGGATATTTTTTGAGAACTAAGCTGGAAATCTAAATTCAGAGTCTCAATCTAGGTTCCAATAAAAAAGAAATGTCAGCAGTTCATAGTCCTTGGAGTATTCCAGTCTCTCTTAACAAGTAGTTGCTTTCTTTTGTCCCTTTAATTAGTTTATGTTCTGTGTGATTCGCTTTACACTGAATCAACACAGACCCTCGAACTGTAAAATAAAAAAAAAAAATTGCTTACACAATTAGTTTATATCATAAAGTTACCAGGCTAAAAACATTTGAGAAGTATGTAAAAACATAGATTTCATACAGAATCATAAACTTGTACAGTCAAATTCTATTTTTAAGATATACGTAAGATCACCTAGAATTAAATTTTAAGCCTCATTATTGTTTAGGAATCTTATTTCTTTCAAAAAAGATTATAGGAATATTTTTATCTTTCATCATTTCTTACTGAACAGATGATATTTTGCAGCTATCCAACATAATATTTCATGAATAAAAACAAGAAAATAATGAGAAAAGCTTATTAATATTACTATAACTTACCACTTCACTAGAGATGACATAGCATGCTTGATAGATTCAAAATATGCCTCCATATTCAGTATACAGATTTTATTGATATAAATGTATATATTCCTTCACTTGCTCAGAGGATGAATAAATCAAATATGTGAGCAAATATTTTCAAATATGCTATAGGTACTATGTAAAAATTCTTCCTTAAGAACTATGAAATGGTACAAAGAAATGGTTCTTTTCAGCATTACCTGAAACATAGTACTGCAACTAAGTGGATGTATTGCACTGTCACTCATATAAAAATGAAATATAAAATTTTGACAATATCAAATCTAATTAAGAGAAGCTCTTCCAAAGCAGTGAATGGGGAGCAAAACAAAGTAAGTAAGAGTTCTTATAAATAGCACTCCTGGAATGCTTTTAAGCCATGTACTTACTTGCTTATCTTTCCCTGATTATTACTGGCTTCTCTTCTCTCTCACAATTTATCAATCCTACTGTTGTCTGTTTCGGGACACTGCCATGATAACATTAGTCACTGACCAAATTCCATAACCTAAGAGCATTCATACAGTGGTGACAAGTTCTATCTCCACGGCCCCTTGTGATAAAGCAATTATGTTCTCCTGGTGTCGTAAGAATTAACGGGACCAGATGCCATGTTTTTCCCTGCTTCACAATGGAGCCCTGTAATGGGACATGACGTGTAGAAGTCACCACAATTCATGCAATCTGAAAGAAAACATGAATACCAAATTAAGAGGTAGTACCCTCCCTAAGGGTAAGAATGAAGAATAGTGAGACTGGCTGAGGCGCTAATGCACCTTCGGTGAATAAGGCTCGTGAAGCCCGTACAGCTCAGGCACTGCTGTGAGCGCACAGAAGGAACAGATCTGTAAAATGCCATCTGTCAGAACCGTGCAAGCAGGTCAGACGGCCTTATTAGGAGAAGCCGTGCTGGCCTCAACAGAGCAATAGGAAGGTAGGGGATTTGAAATTCTGCACTTCAATATTTCTATTTTAAATGCCACAGTTATTTTCCCTAGGTTTGTAAAAACTGTCAGCATTTTGACTTGTTGAATTGATGAACTAATCAGGACAAAGCTTTGAACAGAAACCGTATTTTACAATGGATTCTGCAAACTTGAAAAAAATAGGGGCATGGATCTTATGTCAAAAAGTACCCTCATTCCATAATCAAGAACTAAATTTATTGCGTTGGCCTGTTATTTCATGTGCTTTGTTCCAGATTAAGGGCAGAGAGAAAAGTATGCAAATATGCTGGGTTGGAAATGGTTTCTCTCAGCTGGTACAGACAGACCATCTGGGTTTCTGTGGAAGAATGAAAAAGGTAGAAAATAGGATCGAAGGATCAGCAGGTGAGCCCAACTAAATTTTGAAAGACTGCAAAGGTTTTGGAGGTAGCAAGCAGTCTTCAAATTCATTATTTCACCCAACTAAAAAAATATAGAGGGCTGAAAGAGGCCACAATCACTAGGTAACAGATTCAGGAAAAGATCTCTGACCCTGTCTCATTTCCCCAAGCACCTTCTTTCTTGTTTTATGAAATCTATTTTATCACTGAACTAATTGTCTTGTAATCTGAAAACCAACATGATGATGGGAGACAGTTTATACTTGGTCCAAAGCCTGTAATTGCAAAACAAACATATCGAAACAAAACAAAAACAAATAAAAGGAAAAAGAACTTTATGTGAAACCTGGCTATAAACAGAATACAGCAAGACAAAAATGAAAAAATATACATGCAGTCTTTATGAACATGTCTTTAGGAAGACTTCTGGTCAAGATGGAGGTGTAAGTAAACACGGCCTGCCTCCTCGTACAACCACATCAAAATTATAGCTAAACTAAAGAACAACCATCACTTAGAAAAGTCAGAAATCAAATTAAGTGGAAATCTGACAACTAGGAATTAAAGAAACCACACCCATTCAGAATGATAGGAGGGGTGGAGATGCAGAACAGGCTGGTTCCATATTCATGGGTGGAGGATAAAAATTTGGGAGGGAATATCTCAGCAGAGAGGAGTCTTAGCCCCACACCGGACCCCCAAGCCCAGGGTTCTAGTGCCAGAAGAATAAGTCCCCATAACTTCTGGTTGCAAAAACCAGTGAGTATTAAGTCAGTGGAAGAAACTCCTGGAGTCACAAGCAGTTCCTCTTACAGAAACCACATACAAACTTACTCAGATTCACTCCCTCTGAGCTCCAGCCCTGGGGTAGCAGCTTGAAAGGCACCAATGGCATACGGGAAGGAACTGAAGTGTCCGGCACCAAGGCAAGAACTAGGGAACAGCTTTCTTCCAGACAGAAAGGCAGGCAGAGGCCACTGTCCCTCTTCTGAACCTTCCTCCAGAGGATCACAGAACCAGCAGGCATGTGCTATATCTGAGACCCTATCAACCTGGCTAAAACAGTTTGCCCCACCCTGGAGATCCCCTGAAGCTCTTTTGCACCCAATTTATGAGCCCACACAAGCTGTTAACAGTGACTTTTCCATATGAATGTCTGGTCTTAGCTCATGCTTCACAACTTCCTAAATCCCCTCAAATAAGTAACCATCAGCCTCGGTGAGCCCTCAGCCCCGTACCTCTTCCTAAGTGGTCCCAGGCCCAGCACTAACAGCAGCCAGCCTAGGCTCACAGCTTAGCTTTGCCTGGGAACCTCCAAGTCCAGTACAAGTAGTCACCATCTGCAGATTGCTTTGTAGCTCAGGCAGGGTGACTCTGGTCAGAACACAGTTGAGGACTGACCTTAGCCTACACCACCCAGGAAACTCTAGAGCCTGCACACTTAGTGCGCTGTTACAGACCACATCGGAGGACCACCACATTGCCCCCACACAGCTGATCCTCCACAGAGGGTGGAGGTTGGTGGTCAGTGGTCACAGCCAGTTCTTGCAGCTGACTTGCCTGGGTAAATCCCTCCTATTGACCTGCCAAGAGTAATCAAGGCTCAACTAAAAGAGGAGGGTGTATACTCAGCGCACATGAAGGGAACATCTCGAGTACCCAGCTTGGGTGATAGGGGGAGCTGTGCTACAGGACCCTACAGGACACCTACTACATTAGGACACACTGTCAAGACACAGAGTCAAAGCAGCTCTACCTACTACATAGAAACAAACACAGGGAAACTGCCAAAATGAGGAGACAAAGAAACATGGCCCAAATGAAAGAACAGATTAAAACTCCAGAAAAAGAGCTAAGTAAAATGGAGATAAGCAATCTGTCAGATACAGAGTTCAAAACACTGGTTATAAGGATGCTCAAGGAGCTTAGTGAGGACCTCAGCAACATTAAAATGTTCCAGTCAGAAATGAAGGATTCTGTCTTTGGCCTTACCACCCTGAATGCATCCTGTCTCGTCAGAAATTAAGGATTCACTGAGAGAAATAAAGAACAATTTGTAGGGATACAGCAGTAGAGTGGATGAAGTCGAGAATCAAATAAATGATTTGGAATATAAGGAAGCAAAAAATAAGCAATCAGAACAACAAGGAGAAAAAAGAATAACAAAAAATGAGGCTAGTATAAGCAGCCTGTCGGACAACTTCAAGCATTCCAACATTTGCGTCATAAGGGTGCCAGAAGAAAAAGAGAAGGAGCAAGAAATTGGAAATCTACTTGAAAAAATGAAAGAAACCTTCCCTAATTTCGTGAAGGAAAGGACACAAATCCAGGAAGCACAGACAGTCCCAAAGAAGATGGATGCAAAGAGGCCTACTCCAAGACACATCATAATTAAAACGCCAAAGGATAAAGATAAAGAGAGGGTTTTAAGAGTAGCAAGAGAAAAGCAGTTAGTTACCTACAGGGGAGTTCCCATAAGACTGTCAGCTGATTTCTCAAAAGAAACTTTGCAGGCCAGATGGGACTGGCAAGCAATATTCAAAATCATGAAAAGCAGGGACCTACAGCCAAGATTGCTCTATGCAGCAAAGATATCACTTAGAATCAAAGGGCAGATAAAGAGTTTCCTAGACAAGAAAAACTAAAGGAATTCATCATCACCAAACCATTGTTATATGACATGTTAAAGGGGCTTATTTAAGAAAAAGATAAAAACTATGAACAACAAAATGACAATAAATATATAACTACCAACAATTGAATCTAAAAAACAAACTAAGCTAACAAGAACAACAGAGACAGAATCGTGGATATGGAGAGAGTTTTGCTGTTTGCCAGATGGGAGGGTTGTGTGCGGGAATGGGAGAAGAGGTGAGGGGATTAAGAAGTACAAATAGG
Organism: Mormoops blainvillei; assembly: GCA_004026545.1. NCBI lineage: Eukaryota > Metazoa > Chordata > Mammalia > Chiroptera > Mormoopidae > Mormoops > Mormoops blainvillei. The sequence continues at coordinate 46,826 of PVJD01004352.1, forward strand.
TAGTTACAGAACAGCCATGGGGATGTAAAGTGGAGTACAGGAAATGGAGTAGCCAAAGAACTTATATGCATGACCTGTGGACATGAACAATTGTGTGGGGGTTCCCTGAGGGAGTGGGGGGTTCTGGGTGGAGGGGAGCAAAGGGGGCAAACTGGGACAACTCTAAGAGTGTAACCCATAAAATTTAATTTAACAAAATAAATTAAAAAACAGAAAATATCTTTACTTGGTTTTTACATACATTCCCTGGTGGTAATGAATTTGGACTCTGCTTTTCTGAAAAGTAGCTGGAATATAATAATAGGGGGAAAAGTTCATTTTTTTATTCCTAACAAATCATTCTAGAAGATGAAAACATCATTGTAATAAAAGTGGCTTGTCTAGAGAGAGATAAGATTGTTTTTGAATCATGAGTTCATTGAGATGATCTTGGTTTGCAATTGGCTATTGGTTTTGCCTCTGGAAAGGCTGGCAAAGCCTTTTGGCTACTGGGACCTTGATGGGTGGTTTCACCTTCTGCTGGGGGACACTCAAGGCTCAAAGGTCAAGGAAGAACCCCCAAGAACCCAAGTCTCTGTCCCTAAAGGAAGGCTGCAACAGCAGTAAGGGCAGAGTCATCAGAGGGGGGGACGTGTGTGCACCAGAGCCAGCTCAGTGGCTTGTAATCCCTGCTTGCGCCATGGGCACCGGTGTGGCCCTACACCAGTGACATTCCTGGTTCTGCGCAGACTCTTCATCTATAAAACTGGGTGCCTATTCACTGGGTTGCTGTGAGAATTATATCAGAGAAAACATACAGAACGGGTGGCCTTATGCAACATATATCCTCACTAAATGTGTTTTAATTGCATTTTTAAAATTGTGGTAAAATATAGATAACATATAGCTTGCCATTTTAGCCATTCTAAGGTACAGTTTCGTGGCATTAAGTGTATTTACATTGTTGTGCCACCATCACTACTACCTATCTCCAGAACTTTTCCGTTACCTGCGATTGGAACTTGGTATCTGTTCATCGCTAACTCCCCATTTCTCCCTCCTCCCCCAGCTCCTGGAGACCACCATTTTCCCCTGTCTCTATGAATTTGCCTATTCCAGGTGTACCGCATATAAGTGGAATCATACAGTATTTGGACTTTTGTGACCATCTACTTTCTCTTAGCACAATACCTTTGATTTTGAAAGCAGTCTGAGTGCTACGTTTATGTTGATAGAATGAAAAATAGTCTCAGAGAAGGCAGGCACTCTCACTTACCTGTAAAAATTAAACAAATATACATTTTCTCAACCCCAAAACAGATATTCCAGCAGCAAAAGAGACATTTTATCATTCCCACAAATGATTTCTTACTGGCCTCGGCAGCTGTGTTAACCTGAAGTTCAGGGACAACTGGTTTTTTTGGGGTCTCTTTAAACAAACAACTTTCAACATCTCCAACAATCACATCTCTCAAAAGTTATTCAGATGTTATCAAGTGATGATTCTCATGAGAACTGTGAATCCTATCAGACTTCCTCCAATGGCCTGTGAATTTCTACCCTTCATATGAAATACAAAGAAGAGGGGACAGTTTGGAGATCTCTTTAAAATATAAACTTTTACTGAGCTCAAATTCAGCCACAAAATCATCTTAGACCTCCACACTCTAGTTACGGTGAAAAGCACAATTACACACATATGTTTTATCTTGTTATGTTATCTGAATAAATGGTGATTTCTTCAAAAGTAGAGACCACATTTAACTTCACGTGGGAAGTACTCAAAACATATTATGTCTAGGGGAGTAGTAATTTTGGCAATATCGTAAGGTGACTTTTTTCATGCTGTTATATATTGGGTATATATATAAGCTTCTTTAAAAAAAACCCAAACATTAAATTAGCATTAATTATTCACATTCTGCTGTGACATGAAAGCCCACTAAAAAAATAAATAGACCCTTGAGATCTGTGGGACGGCATCAAGCATTCCTACATAAACACAGTGGAGACCCTAGAAGGGGAGAAGAGAAAGAGGGAAAAAGGATATTTGAAGAAATAATAGCAAAAAGCTCCCCAAATTTGTAGAAAAATATTCATCTCCACATCAAAGAGATCCAGTGAGATCTAAGTAGGGGAAACAAAGACAGCCACACCCAGAAACATCAAACTGCTGAAAAGCAACACAGAGGATCTTGAATGAAGAAAGAGAAACAACTCATTACACACCAATGATCCTGAGTAAAATGAACAGCTCATTTCTCATTAAAAACCACCAACCTGGTTTCTGTATCCAGCAAAGCTATCCTTCAAATATGAAGCAACCTAAGACATTCCCAAATAAACAAAAAAACTAAGAAAATTTGTCACTAAACACTGAAAGGAGGGAGGCCTTCGTGTTGAAATGAAAGGACACTGGACAGTAATTTCAATTCCCACTAAGAAATGAAGGATACTGGTAAAGGTGACTACACAGGTAAACATATAAGATAATATAAGTGTGCTGTTTGCACTGCGAAAGCCTTAGAAGCTGAGTTGCGTGTGACATGCAAAACCTGGTGATGTGGAACTTAGCCTTGAAAAGTTCCAACCATATGTTTTTATTAAACATTAAACCTTATTCAACTAAGTCACAAAAATGGTCATAAACTTGGACTTGACAGGAAGGATCTCAGGCTTATCAGGTTTCATGCTGTAAAAATACCTGTGTTGGTGCCAAGATCGGAGAGGCCCAAAAGGAAAAAAAATGAAAAAGAAAAACAAAAACAAAATATGAGCTTTAAAAACTTGATTCAATACCTATTAACATTGAAGGTACACTCTTTAAGCAACTGCCATGGCTTCAAAAAAAAAGAGAGAGAGAGAGACAAAACTAAAATGTCTATCCTGAGATGCTTTCAGTGTTTTGCATCACCCCCATGGGCCTTTACAACCTCCCGAGAGAGCAAATAAGAAATAAGAATTATTACTTTCATTTTATAGGTGATAAAGCACAACTAGAGATGTTAATCAACTGCTCCCAAGCAAAGAAATCTGAAGTAAAATCTTCCTTTTCTTTCAGGGTAGTGAGCTCTGTCCATCCTATCACAGCCTCACAGCAAAGCCATTTTCTGCCAGTGAGTAACGAACATCAGGGACCCAGGGTGGCACAAAATAGGCTTTGTAAAGGAGGTGCCTGTATCAGAGGGTGTGGAACCCTCCGAACGGTGACGTATCTATTTTCTGTTGGTAGTAGAAATAGATCATAGGTATGAGTTAAGTGATCGCATTTTCCCCTTCTCTGATGCCTAAAATGCCATTAACAGGTACCAAAGCATGTAATTAAACCAATGTTTAAAGACAGGTAATCACTGTTTGTAAGGCTAACAAATGATACAATGTTACATTAAAGTTAAATGACAGCAGGTCCCCTACCAAGAAAGCGTGTAGAAAATTCTAGTTCTCCACACCTACACGAAAAGTCAGGGAGATGGGCCCCCGGGTCATCACTGGGAGGGGAGCCATAGGGGACGCTACGAGGGTGCAGAGTCCCTTCTGGGCTCCGACAGCCCTGACGCAACGAACACCTGATGATGCGTGGGCTCTGGTTGTCCTCGATAGTACGAAGTCTAAATTTGACCCAGAATATACTTCTCATGTTAACTACGGCTGTATCAGATGTGGTCATTGTATAAGCGTTATTACCTCTCTGCAGAAGATAAGTTACATACCTGAATAAAGTCAAAAACTTTTTCTTCCGCTTTCCAAAATTAAGGCTTAATCTCTGATTGGCCTACTGCAGGTTTCTAATCGAACTAATGCTCTATTGCCTCACACCAAAGCGCCCTGTAGTGATGTCAGCAGGGCTCTGCAGTATAAATGTACGATCAGTCTTGATGTAAGGAAGTATTTTGATAGCTGGAACTGGATGGGGTAAAACTGTCTAAGAGGTGAGCCTTCAGAGAATTACCCAGTGTCTAACAAAGAAAAGTAACTTTGGAATCTAAACACAGGACTGAATAATTTACACAGAGATACCAAGAATATATAAATATTCAGATAAATATTCACCTTTGCTAGTAATGTGAACAGAAATTAAAGCAATGTTGTATAATTATTTACATTTTAAAGTAATTATTAATACCTAATGTGGGGTGTATTGAGATGAAATTAGCATATTAGTAATATTATGTTGGCATTTTCAACTGGTATAATTATTTTCACTAGAGATGGAAAGCCACAGCCAGAGACATAAGAACATTCAGACCCACTCACTGTGCATATAATTCCACATCTGACAATTTACCTCAGGGAAGTTATTTAACAGAGCCAAAAACCATATGCTCAAAATTTTTACGACAGATTTACATATTAAAATAAAATTATAGAATTAGCTAAAAGTCTAACAATAAATGACCGTTTTATTTGGACAAACTACAGTAAATTTGCACAATACTATATCATTCTGTGATTAAAAAGATTTCAAAATATCACTGAAGAAAAAAGGCAGAATCCAGAATATTCTGTATATTATAAGTAAAATTATACAAATATGTATGCTTGTAGAAAAGGACTGGGGTATAAAAATATCCAGAATAAAAAATATTTGACCAAAAGCAGTGAGACTGTGGAGCATTCCCACACACAGCTCCCTTAATGTTTCTTCCACTTTTAATACTAATAACTTGTAATTACTGATTTTAACATGTAAAGCTCTTTTTCAAGTTTTTTCAATTTTAACAATAAAAACTACTTTGCAAATCTCTGTTGGGATTGCACAAAATTTTTATTACCATGAACGGATTGTTTTATGGGGGCAAGGTGACATCGAACATTCTGGTCTCTCCAACCAACAGTGCTAGTCTCTGTGATCCCCCTTTAAGGCATCGAGGCCTTTTTAATATTATACTTCCATTTGATACAGATCACACCTGAAAAATGATGCAGACACCTGTAGCCTTAGCCCGTTATTTGTTTTATAATACATGGGAACACATAGGCACTTGTTAACTTCCTTTTTTTCTAAACTGATTTGGCAATATAAAGGTGAAGAGAAAGGAAAAATATTAATTTAAAAATTACTAGACTTCTTAGAGTATTTAACCACCATCATCTTTTTTGTTTTCTCAGGTTTATCTCTACTCAGGGGCTCTGGTTCTTCACCATTAGGAAGCTGAGGGCCACTCCGAGAATCTGCGGAAGCCAGAAGAAAGATGTTCAGGTATACAAAGATGCAATGTGCATATAGTTTTTGCGGGTTTACACTTGCCCTCTCCTTCCAATCCTCTGATACTGGATTCGCAGATATTCAAGCAGGAGTCCCACTTCACAGGGCTTTACTGTAAAAGATTAATTACTTCAATCCTTCTATCTTCCTTCCAATATGCAAATAAAAAACAACTCAGAACTCCCCCTGTTGCCTCCACTAGTATCACAGTTTGGGATCTCAGAGCTAAGTTTTTCCATTATTAGTCACTGCAGAAAATCTAAGTCAGTATGTCATTCAACTATAGGCAGTACGCGAAGCAGTCTATATGCACTGTGATAAACAGGACCTTGAAACAGATATTCATATTACTCCTAACTTTACAGATGACGAAACTGAGGCTCAGAGAAGAGAAAACTTGCCAAATCACAGTTAGTAAGGGGACGGTGGAGTGTTCAAAGTCAAGTAACTGGGTTCGAACATTTGCTTTTAACCACAGTCAGAAAAATAAAAACAGAGAATTTATAGATAAAATAATGTTTAATATTTAAAGTAACGAGAAAAACCTGCATAAGTCGAAAAGATTATTTTTCCTTGGTGGGACAGAGGCACCGGCGCAGAGGAAGCGGCCGGCCTGGTCCCGGAGTAAAAGCGCGCGATCGCGGGCACACAGCGCAGACACAGCGGAGCCCGCAAAGCTGTAAAGAGTGTGCCTGAATACCAGTCAGGGTCATGTTTTTTTCCTTTGGCCGTGAGAAAGTATCTATAACAAATTACACTGGTGTATTAATTGCATTTTAATGCAAGAATGAGAATAATTATAAATGTGCTTTCATACATGTGGGGTTTGTAGTAACTTTTAAAAGTACAACTGATATGAAAATGGAAATCATACTTGATCAAACAAAATAAAAACCATGTCGTTTATTTAGCGTTCTAAAAAGTTACTCTATAGTACATATACATAGATACAAATATATAATCACATTCATATTTTTAAAAACTCTCTGCATTTATGTTAATTTCCAGATTGAAAGAAAAGTTTCTGTCATTATTGGGGAACTCTGAGGGTGACCACATGAAAGTGTTAAATGGGAACAGAAAAGAAATATTTATAAAGACTTATTCTAAAACTTAACCACAAAACAAAATTCCATACACTTATCGGCCCTAGTCAAACATAGGTATTAGTTAAAATGAGGCTATAAGAAATAAAAATCTAGGCTTAATAAAGAGGAGATAGCTTAAAAATAAATATCCCTGTCAGATTTTCCATAATATTTTAAGGCGGAACTGAAAGTAACTGTAGGATAAATTACTCAAGTAACTATTTTGGAATCATATAGACTGACGTTCCAATTAAATAACGGTGACATTGGTGTGTCCAATTTCACCACTGAAAATATTCAGAATGATGGGTGGAATGTACTTTGTAATTTGGATAGTTGGCAACTTAGGTTTTGGGTTATACATTTCCCTAAATACATAATGGAATTCCTCTGCAGGAACAACTATAGCAACTATTTCATATCTGATAATATTCTTAGAAAGCAGGCAAATTTATAGGAAATGATAATTCCAAATGTCTTTCAAAACTAACAAGTATCGAACAATTTCTAAATTAAATGTGAGTGACATTTGAAAAGCTCAGAAATTTGTGTGAAGTATTTAATACACAGAAATCCTTTATTATTAGTGTATATATTGCCAGCCTTGTCAGAGCCTAAATAACTACAAAACTGTGGTATACAAAATTTAATGGGGACAACACAAGCAAGGAGAATTCTATTATTAGAAAATCTAAAATGAAACATAATAAAATGTTATGGAAATCATATAGATTAAGCAAGGCTGCTCACAGTTTACTGATTATGCTGTATGATACAACACAAAACAAACGATCACCACACAGATGTTTGTTAGAAAAATTTTTTTCTGTTAAACTAAATTTAGTGCAGATTAGAATAACTGGAAACAAGAGTTAACCTGAAAAGAAATTTTAAACAAGCTGTGCTTTATTGATTTAAAAATATTTTTGTGTCTGATTAGCACAGATATTTCTAATCTTATGATTTTTATTTTTATTTTAAAAATATTTTTTAATTTATTTTTTTAGAGAGAGGGGAAGGGAGAGAGAAAGAGGGAAACATTAATGTGTGGTTGCCTCTCAAGCGCCCCCAACTGGGGACCTGGCCTGCAACCCAGGCATGTGCCTGAGTGGGGATCAAACCGGAGACTCTTTGGTTTATAGGCCAGCACTCAATCCACTGCACCACACCAGCCAGACCTCTAACCTTATGATTTTTAGATGCTACAGTTTACATTTGGGTTCTAGAACTATTTTTTTCCCAAAACCTTCCTTCCAAAGAAAGGCATGAATAATGACATGATCTTTTCTTTAAAAGTTCCAAACCAAATCCAAACACCCAAACATCTCATTATTGGGTGGTAAAGCTCTGCGCTTAAGTATTTAAAACATTAGACTCTCATTTCTGTATTTCATTAAGTTCAAAAAAATTTTAACATGATAAACAATAATCAAATCTTAATGTGTAGCAACATGAGATGTCAGATCACCCTGTATTACATAGAAAGGCCTCAGAAACTAAAAAACTCAGGGGTAGGCCATCAGCCTGATCTATAATGCAATAAGTGACTGCCTCGAGTTGAAAAAGCATTTTTAGTTTCCACTGTCTCTTTACTGTCTGTCCCATTCTCTCCCCAGCTACCAAAATGGTCTCAATAGGATACAGTTTAAAACCAGAGTTCCATTTCACTTGCTTAAACCACCTGAGCGTTTATGCAATAACATTGTGAATGATAACGTTTCTGGCAACGCAATGACAACTCTAAAAATAAAGTGAAGCAACTAACGTGATTTTAGCTTGAGTTCATTAACAATTCAGTACATTTCTGTTTTCTCTAAACCACACGGTGCATGTGCTCTGCCTCCCTGCCCATATGCTTACCCCAGGAATAATGCACTTAGTCTGAGGAGACATGAGGCGTCTGTCGTGCATGCCAGCCCAGTGCCAAGTGGGCTCAGCTCTCCAGGGGAACAGCCTTCACAGGAACAAGAACTCAGTGAAAAAGCTCACGGTAGTCAAGCCTTGCTTTGCCGACCCGCAGCATCAACTGCTTCCCTTTTCCTTGCTGGATCGGGGTGCGCAGTTTGAGCTACTGTGACTTTCTAATGTTCTTTAGATCACAACCGTTCTCAGTTCCAGAACCACTCAGGCAAGCAGAGGGACCCATCAGAGTCAATGAACAAACGCAAGGAGGAGGGGCTTTTTGTACTTTGACATCAGCTGGCTTGGAAGAGAGAAGCCTGCAAACTTGTGCAAGCAGAGTAACATTTCATTAATATCAGACGCACGCCTCCGAGCAGCACAGGCCAGCACAGTGCGAAAGATACTTTCTTCACGACAGAACAACAGGCGGTACGCTGACCAGCTGCTAGCATTCAAGGAAACCACTGGACTGAAAGAGTCTGGGATAAAAGTGAGAGCAATCTTCTACTCCCACGCAAAGAAGAAATATTTCCTCTTTTACATACAACAAAGTACTATCTTTCTTTTGTGGTCACCTTTTGCAATGTGTAGGAAAAGTATAAAATTTTTTCATATAGTCATATAAGTATCTCTTGGATAAATTTTATTTTAATGAAAAATAACTTCTTTTCATCCAAAGATACCTTCGAAAAATGAAATGATAACCATGATACTCTGAGAACGCTTGCAAAGCACATATCAAAGTATTATTAGCCAGAAATAGAAAAAAACTCCTCTAAGTCAATAAATAAATTGAAAAGGATAAGGAATACAGCATCAATCGATAAATCATCGAAGAGAAAAATCTTAGTGTCCAATCAACACGATAAAATGCTTGGCTTCAGTACTAATCACAAATACAAATTAAAATCAGAATTTACAATTTTACACCCAGTAGAGTAGGAACATCTGTATATCTGAAAATACCAGATCTTGGTGAGGCCGCCAAGCACAGATTGGCAAAGTACGACCCAAGGGTCGAATCAGCCAGGGATCTGTTTTGCGCAACCTGTAAGCTAAGAATGTACTTTACATTTTTAAATGTTTGAAAAAATCAACAGAAAAAATGTATTTTGTGACATATGAAAATAAAATGATTTTCAAATTTTAGTGTCCTTAAGCAAATGTTCCTCAGTCACGATTATTCACTTATAAATAGCCTATGGCTGCTTTTCTGTGACAATGGCAGAGCTGCCTAGCTGCGACAGAGACCAGGTAGTTCACCAAGGCTTAAGAATCTCTTATCTGGTCCCTCACAGAAAAGGTCTGCTGATTCGGATGTAGAGCAACCAGACTTTCACGCATGGCTGGTGGAAGCAGACATTGGTACGGCCACGTTAGAGATTTAGCAGATCTAAATCCTGCTTTGGACTCCCATTCCTCAACACATATGCAGAGAAACCCTCGCAGGAGTACCCAGGTGGATGTGGATTCAAATGGCTCTGGTAACACTGGGGGCTATAGTAAAAAGTTGGAAAAACCCTTAATGCACATCAACAGGAAAGTGGATGAACAAAGCCTGAGGTACTATTTAGCAGTGAAAGTCCATATATCTATATCTATATCTATATATATACGGATAGGTCTCCACAAACATGTCAGCAGAAAAAGCTGTGGAAACTTAATACCTTAAGAACCTATGACAAGAATTGCATAAAGTTTGAAAATAAGCAACAATGCTATATACTTTATGTAAGTGGTACAGGTACAAAGATAAATATGAAAACGAGTTCCAAAAGCAGGATAGAGGTTCCATCTAGATAGGAGTATGATGAAGGGTTCATGGGGTGGGAGCAATTCCATGAGTGATATTTTATTTCTTCAACTAGGCTGTACCAATACCATTCATCATTATATTATTATCTAGGCTTTTTTGTATTCTGAAAAATTTATAATAAATAATTTTAGAATTAGAGAAAATAGTTTAAAAAATCATTATTCAAAATGCCCATTCATGATACAGATAATATAATGTTTATAGGACACTTTCATTGTATAACAAAATAGATATGATATATGACAGTAAGAAAAAGAAAAAGAAGTAGCCTGCCAATTTTTTTTCAGAGTAATGACTCCACTGTTAAAAAATATTTACAAAAAGCTTGTAAGGAAACATATGAATTTTATTTATAGTGGTTGCATCTGGGTAGTGGTTTGTGGGTGTTTTTCTTCTCCTTTTAAAAAAGTTAGTATTTTTTTAACTTTCCACGATAGGTTTATATTACTTTTCCAACTTCAAAAAAATGTTTTCTTAAGTATCTAAACAGGCAAACACGGATTATCTAATTTCTAGGGAAATTAGAAACCTTCATTTAAAATCACTATTAACCTGCAGAAAGCTGATAGAAATTAAAATTAATTACAAATGGATTTGTCTAGTAGAAATGCTAATGATTTCTCTCTTGTATACAAGACAACCCCCCAAATTAGTTTTATGCCCTGTTCAGCATTAACCAGGTCTGTAACTAATTTAACAATCTCAGCCCATTATTCTTTCTTTCAGTGACTATAAATACTTAGATCTCTCCCATAATCTTTTAAACTGGCTTTAGCATCCTGCTGGTTTCCTCGATGAATGAAAAAAAATCTTTAGCACATATTCTATATTTATTTGAGAAAAACATTCTTAAATTATTGAAAAATTATACTTGAACACCAGTTTTCAATTCGAAACATAGTGTCTTTTCTGAGAATGATATACAATGGTTAGTAGCTTTCCAAATCTAGCCAATGTTAATTTATAATGCCAGCAAAATATATTTGCAATGGGAAAATGTTAACTAATGTTGATTTCAGTCAAGCAAAAAACAACTGTGGTTTAAAGAAGAGGATGAGGACGGAACTTCTGAACAAGGATTTTAAAGCCTTTCCAAGCTCCTAGAAACTCTAATACTAAACAACATTATTGTATTGTTACAGGTATATCATTCTTTTTATACAATTTTTTCTTGCTTTCGACTGAGATGGAGAGATATCTTCTTGAGGTCCCTGGGAAGAAGATGAAGAGAAAAGATGAGGATGAGGGGATGAGGGAAAAGTGCAGGCCATCAATGACAAGTGGACTATTGAGAGTGAAAAACAGGGAAGGGAATAACTGAGGTGCATGCAAGAAAGGAGCTTATGCATTTTAGGTGCAAGACAGTTTATCATGCCAGGGACTGGAAGAAATGACAATTCCAAGTCAATGTGGTCAGTGTTGAGAGAACAGAAAAAGGAAGGCAACTTTGATTTAGCTGGTATGTGAATATCCTATAGTGATTTTTTGGGACTTCTCATACTCTTGGCGAATTTTCAAGATAGGTGACCAAGACAGGTGTTTATAACTTAGGGAGTGTCTAAAATGCACAGCCATATTACAGAATAAATAAATTGAAAATAACATTTTTTTCTGGTTTTCCTAGGTATTAGATAATTTCTCTGTTTAGAATGCATTTTCATTGTTGAGTATTGGAAAATAAAGAAAAACAAAGCAAACAAACAAAAAAACCCAAAACAACAACACTTATTTTTGCCATCCTTCAGGTTCCTAATCTATAAAAAGGGGCTAAGACTTCAAAGGATAATTGTCAGGATTACATAAAACATCTAGTCCACATCTGGCACATCAGAGATGCCAAATAAATATTAGTTTTCCATGCTATAACTCAGTGGTTTTCAAGTCGGGGAGGCTTTCCCTGCCAGGGGGGCATTTAGCAATGTCTAGAGACATTTTTGATTGCCACATGGGGAGGGGGAGGTGACTGACTAGCATGGAGCGGGGAGAGATCAGGGACGCTGCTCTGCATCCTATAAGGCTCAGGATGGCCGCCCACCACAAAGAATTACTGAGCTCAGTATGTCGCTAGGGCTCAGTCTGAACCCCTTGAAGGTGCTTTTTATATCAAAGCTATCAATGTGAAATGCTTTCAATTATAACCCAAGATGACACAGTGTGAAATTCAAATCATATCTAGCTCTACTTCAGGTTGTCTGAAAGTGGCGAAGGGGGAACAGGAGAGCTGGACCACTGTGAATTTGGAGGATCTCAGAAGTGGTCCCTGGGAGCTCAGCCAAGCGCCTGAATGTTCTGATTCTCTATAGGAGTAGCCCTCAGAGGCCGCTGGAGTAGACGGGCATCAGATTTCAGGTGGAAGGGCCTGACGTTTCTGCAGTCCCTACTGGCATTCATGTCATGAATATTTTGCCTTAGCTTGTTTCCAATTCCCTTCCACGGCCCCACCACTCGACCCGCAGGTTGTCTTTGCTAAACTGTGAAAAAGGCTTAATGAAAATTATATTATAACCAGAGAATTCCTGGAGTGCTATTTTTATAACTAAACATGCACGCTCAGTCGTCTGCCAAGAGAAAGTTCCTTTTTATTGTTATATTTGTATTCAGGATTGCTATTTGCCTACACACACGGAAGGCAGGGAGGGTAGCTTCAGCAATTCCCAATCCTCAGTCCGAGGCAACTTTCCCATTTGTTGTTGTAAACTTGAAAACAGCAGCAGATTTTTCTGCACCAGGAGATGGTGGCCAAAGTGTAAATATGTTATGTTGCCAGGAGACCCCCAAAAATGCAGAATTTTGGAGGTCACATATTTCAAGTGGCCACTCCAGACTTCAAAGTCCAGACTGTTTATCTAGCAGGCAAGGGCTGTGAAAAAATTCCCTTGATCACACCCGGGCTTAGAGCTTATGCCATCAATAGTGTCGTCTTTGATTACAAAGGCCATGATATGTGTCTAAGTCTGGATAATTACACATGCACTAGCCAGACGGTGAATCATAACAGCAAAACAAAACTCTAGCGTGTGTATACTTGAAGCCTCACATGTGTTTTGGGTAAATGACAGCCAAACACATCGCCTTCTAAAAAAAAAAAAAAGCAAATAATTTCAAACACCATATTAAAAAACCCAACAAACCCCCCTCGAAACAAAACGAAAACTATCAATTCCACAACTGCGGTTTCTTGCCACCTAATATGTGTCACTAATAAATTTATTTTTTTTTATTTCATGTGACAATTCCAACAAAACTATTGGTCACTGACAGAGTAGACTATGGGAAAGAGCAAAGCAATTTTGTCTGAAGTTACACTATTTAACCCTGATAGTTGTATTATTGAATTTTCTTTCTCAGATTTTATTCCTCTATGTAGCCCCTGTCAACCCTGGCCCCAGTTCATCTAGCTGTGGGGAGGGGAGTAGAGAATTTTCTTTTAAACAGTCAAATAAATGAAGGCCCCCTCTTTTATTTCATAAAAATTTTAGCATTGGGGAGAGAACTCAGTTAGCTTTTTGCCTTTCTTCTCTCCTTGATAAAGTAGCTGAACTTTTTCACGTATTATGCACTTTGTCATTAGCTAAGAACTTACACTGCCTGAACAACCTCTTTTTTTGAGACAATGTGTTAATTTCAAACATCACAACCAGCCAGATGCAAGAACTAATAGGGACTCTATCCTCCACCATCCGCTTTCCCTTGTCATTGGACAAGATGTATGTGAAAGGGCCTTGAGTATTGTGATTAATGAGGAAACAGTAATTTTATCCACATCAAAGTTGCCACTTCAAACAATTCTAGGAAAGGCAGAAAGAGGAGAAGATATTTTGGGGGCTCCTTTGACCTCTTTAGTCCCCTCTGTTTCATGGTAAATTGGACTCTGAAAGGCACAGTGTGGGAATTTTTTTTGGTATCTGCAACCTGCATTTAACATAGCAAAACTCTATTATTCAATGTCTTTCTAGAATTACTATAAAATAAAAATGGCTGATTATTCCTATAATAGTTGTATGAATGTATGCAATGTAATGTACTATGTTTAATGTTTCAATATTTCCCCTGAACACAAACGTCACCGAGTTATTCAATATGAGGGGTGTGCTGGGGACTAGGGAGGTTACACAATGTGCTGGGGGTTTTGCATGGTTTTTGAGATCCTCCCCTTCTCATCCCATTTCCCTGTCCTTTCCTCTTGGCCCTTCTGCATCCCGATTTCGGGATTTCTTTTTTGAAGTTTTCACTTCTCACCTGTGCTAAGGGAATAATTATTCCTGACTCTCAGTTTCTGTGAGGTGATCCTAAATATTTTAGATCTCTAAGTTCCAGGTTCTTGCATGTAGTGCCAACTGGACACCTTCTCATGGCTTTCCAATGGACAACTCACATGTTACACGCTTCCCAAAGAACTCCTGATCCTCCCCCCACTCTCCAGTCTTGCACCCGATAGTGAATAGCACCTCCCGAACACTCCCCCCGGGATCCAGACCAAAACTCATGTGCAAGTCCTAGTCATTCTGGCAACAACCTTTGCCACCTCCCTCAAGACCTCCTTAGCAATAGCCCCTAACTCGTCCCATGGCTGCTGGCTAGCCCCCACAGGACAGCCAACCTGGTCCTTCTTAAAGCATGGATTTGCTTCTATCACTCTGCTGCTTAAAATCCTCTAATGGTTTCTCACTGCGACTGAAATAACTGTGGCTGCAGGGTCTAGTGAGAACTGGCTCTTGGCCACATCTCCTGTCCCTTTGCTTGGCCCTGTCATTGCCATACTGCAGCAATGCTGGCCTTCCTTCTGTCTCCAGGCCACTCCAGATGCATCCCTGGGTCAGGGCCTCTACACTTGTTCTTTGATGTGCTCAGAGTGCTGCCCTGCAGACACTCACATGGCGCCTGTGTTTTTTACATCACTCGGGTCTCAGGTCTCAACTCAGCTCCCCAAAGAAACCTGGGCCTCCAGGACCAATGTGTAGCTGCTTTCCACTACGTTTCCCTGTTTGATTTTCTTCATGGCGTGCAGCGGTAGTTGAAGCCATCTCATTGATTTATTGATCCTGTTTGCCTTTCCATAAGAAAGTGTGTAGAACTTATGGCTTGTGCCGGCTGCTAGTTTCTGCTTTAATGACCTGTTATTTCTTTTAGAGTAATACAATCTGGCCCGTAGCCTGGCAGAACCTGGAAGTCCATTTGGGGAAGCGCAAAGGACACCAGCCCTGGAGTCGGGAGATCTGAGTGCATCCTAGCTCTGCTGCCATTAACTAACTCATTAAGCTACTTGATATGCCTGCACCTCAGACTCCTCCAATGTAAAGACAGGGTGTATGAAGAGTCACTCTAGAGAAAGGCTGAGGACTTGGTCCTACAGTTCTAAACAGTTCTAAAACTGTTATTCTTTTAAAACTATCTTTTAAATTTTCAACTACAGTTGATATACAAGATTATACTAGTTTCAGGTGTATAACACAGTGATTAGACATTTATATAATTTATGAAGTGGTCACCCCGACAAGTCTAGTACCCATCTAGCACCTTACATAGTTATTACAACATTATTGTATACATTCCCTATGCTGTACTTTACATCCTCATGTAAAACTGTCATTCTATTAAACATGTTGAAGGAAAAAAACTTTTGCGTCAGTCTTCATCGGTGAGAGCTACCAATTATATATAATCTCTCCGATATTCACAATTAATTCAGGTAAAAAAAATTGGTCAGAATAACTGGTACTTGCTTCATTAACTGAATTTTTACCTAACTCTTATTCAGACTAAAGCTTGTTGACATACTAAACCCTAGGAGGCTCATATCTTGTTGCACTTGTGTTTGATTATATAATATATACCTATATGAAGTCTGCCAAATATTTTGTGTTAAATAATGAATGTGAATCAGGTGATTCATTTGTGCTATCTTTAAAAAGAACCTCTAAGTATTTAAAAATCTCTCAGCTTTATTAAATCATAATTGACAAATACATTTGTAAGACATTTAAAGGATACATCATGGTGACTTAACAGGCATACACATTATAAAAGGATTCCCCCATCTGGTTAAGTACCACATCGATCACCTCACATGTTAATCCTTTTTTTTTTCCCATTTATTTTCATTTTTCTGTGAGAGTATTTAAGTTCGACTCTCTTAGCAAATTTTAATTATACAACAGAAGGTTATCAACTATAGTCATCATGCTACACACTAGATCCTCAGACCTTATTCATCTTATCGCCGAAAGTTTGTGCCCCTTTACCTAACCCTCCCTGATTCCAGCAATCCCTCAGCCCCTGCCAACCACCTTTCTACTCTTTGATGAATTTCTAAGCTTTAAAAACATAAATTTGCCCTGGCTGGCATGGCTCAGTGGATTGAGCACCGGACTGCAAAGCAAAGGGTCACCAGTTTGATTCCCAGTCTGGGCACATACCTGGGTGGTGGGCCAGGTCCCCAGTAGGGGGCGCGCGGAGGCAACCACACATTGATGTGTCTCTCCCTCTCTTTCTCCCTCCCTTCCCCTCTCTCTAAAAATAAATCAAATCTTAAAAACATGAATTTATAAATACAATAGAATAAAATAAATAAAATACATCTGGTATAGAGGTACTACAAAAAATATATAGGATTGCTAAAAATAAGATCACGAGCTAAAATGTAATGTACTATGTAATTTCATTTTATAAATTTATCCAATGAAGACTAAAATTAATCCTATTATATAGATGTAAATTTACTATAAATCACAAAAATATAATTATTCACTCCTTGATTTTGACTACAAACACGGACACACATTTTTAAGCTTATGTCTCTCTCACTACACTATTTTTATTGACTTTATTGAGATGATTTTGAGTACCAACTCTAAGACAAAATAAAGTCACAACCACATTTTAAAAACAGTGTAGGCATAATTCATTATTTGCTTTTTTGAGAATAAAACAAGACTGTTTATTTTACTGTTTGAGGAACTTTGGAATATAATGCAAGTGGGATCCTTATTTGTGTTTTAAAACTGTTTAGCACTTTACTTAGGAGGGCATTTTTTCTGAGTGTTTATCCTTCTTTTTTGTAATATTACTGTGCATCTACAGCAGCAGTGTAACGGTATCACTCCTACGTGGCCCCGAATATGCACGATTAACCTGAACAGACCATGTGCCACAGCTGGGTGAACAAGTGATTAGGGAGGTAATTAAGAATAAAAATAAAATCCACACAAGTTAAGGACAGAATAAAGAGTCTGACTACAAGTGAAACCTGGAAGATACACACTCCTGTGGATTTGCATCTCTAGCTGCTTTCGCCATGTACTTTCCCCAGGTCAGCAGTTCTCAGAGAACAGAGAGTGGTCTGAGGAACTTGAGACCTTTTCAGATCTGCAAGCTCAAAGTTATTCTGTGTATCAAAGGGAAAACTGGACTTTTCCCAAATACAAACATTTGGGAGATAAGAAAGTTATTGTCTTCCTAACTCTAAATATCAAATGAAATCATCTACTACAAATATCTGACTTAAGGTTGGTCCCTACACACAGGTCAGGAGCCCTGCAACTACCCCCTGATAATAAAGTGACTCATTCCATTGAGCCCCAAATCGACTTCAGTTTAGAACAAATATCTTGCTCTTCCACAGTGGTTTTGTAAATTGGCCTGATAGTATAAGCTGTTTGTTATAGTGGTGCCAGGCTTTGATGGTGTGCACTGAGACCTGGTGAGCAGAACTCTTTAAGTGTATGTGTATCCAACTAGATAAGTGTAACTTAAGCATAAGTACAGTGAACCCTTGAATTAGGGACACCAATCAACTGCACAATAAAAAATGCACATATAACTTTTGACTACCCCAAAACTTAACAGCCTACTGCCTCACCAATAATATAAACAGCTAACACATATTTTGTATGGTAAATGTAGCATATGCAGTATTCTTACAATGAAGTAAGCTAGAGAAAAAATGTTAAGAAAATCATAAGGAAGAGAAAATACATTTACACTATTTATTGGGGAAAAAAGTGTATAAGTTGACACCCACGCCGTTCAAACCTGTGTTGTTCAGGGGTCAACATACACTCGAGTATAACTGTGATTAATCTGTGAGTCGTGATGCATAAGCAGATAAATCAGGTAAGCATGTAAACACTGCCACTTGCTTGAAATCAGTGGCTATCAACTTCGCTGCCAAGTAGAATCACTGGGGAGCTTTAAGTTAAGTCGACGCCTGAATCCCATCCCCAAGATTCTGATTTAATTGAGCTGGGATCAACTCGGGCATGTGGATTTTTATAAAGCTCCCTGGGTGATTCTAATGTGCAGCCAAGACAGAAAACTACTGCTATGGGGCCATATAAATGAACCTCTTTTCTCTGCAGGTTTCATCGCTGTTCATTGTTCAGTCCTTGAACCTTGAATTCTTGTAGCTCCTGACTTTATACCAGAAAGCCTAAAATTTCCTGCCTTTTAATATTGGTAGACTGCATGGAGGCTGACACACCCTGTCTCCAGGTGTCTTGGACCTTTTCAGCCTCTCCTTCTAGAACCGGCTATACAGCCTCACCAGCTGCCACAGGTAGCTCTTTTTCTGTGTCCACTCCTCTCTCTCTGCATTTGGTACTTCTGATCCATCCTCAATTCCCATTTGGCCTTCCCTCAGGCCTTTGACACAAGCTGCCCTTGCCCCAAGGTCTCAAACCAGCCTTGCCAGTTCGGTCCCCACTGGGTCCTGGCTCCAGAAGCCCTAGCGTGCTGAACCCTGCTCTCTCACAAGAAGTCAGTCAGATACCGCCTTAAACTTCTGCCCTCGGCAGAGCACAGACATGAATGTAGTCATTAAAACGGTGCTGGTACAATTTAGCATTTCCAGATGTGCATATTTCTAAAAAAATAGCATTTGAGTACATCTGATATTTTGGGAAGCTGGAGAAATAAATCAAAAGAGAATTATGTTGTTTTTACTATGAACACATAATGGTTCTACTTACAAAAACATGTTCTTTATATAATAAGCATGGACCTTCGTGGTTACTTGACTTCGACCCTGAAATCCACAGGTGCTTTGGAATAATGTAAGAACATATTTCAAGGCTTTATCCCCAAAGGAATGCACCAATCAGGAGTGTTCTAGAATATTATCCTTTAATTTCAGGGAGGTTTGACATATTAGTCTTCAAGGAAGAGTCATATATGGAAGTGCTTTTAAAAATCATTACTTTCTAGTTGCTGAATTCACATAAAGCATAAATAAAAAATTGAAGCATATCCCATAATTTGAGGAACAAACTACCATGTTCCTAGGAAAAATAAGGATTTTTTAAAAGTACAACTTCTTCTAACTGAGCTTCTTTATTTGCGGTATTTAATTTAATGCAGAGGGTGCAGTAAATACTGCTGGTGTCTTAGGAAGGAGGGGTTAGATGTCTACCTCCACTGGCTCCCTTTCCCTGGACTCTAACCACCACGAAGGTTCTGATCTTGACCTTTTCTTTTTTTTAATAATTTAACACGGAAGAGCAGAGCTGGGTCAACATGCAATGGTACATTGGATGACCAAGACTGAGCAGTCGCTCTGCAACATGGCTTTAAATTCAAAACTCCATTTACCTTGGGGAAAGGTTTTCAATTACGAAGTACTTAATTTGGATTTCCACATATAATTCAAGGAAGCATTGACAATAATCTTTCCTAAATGAATCATTCACCTTTTTCTATTTCTCTACTGATTTTTTCCTTTCTGACTCAGTATACTAGTTTGAATTAATTTGTAGTTGCTTCTATCTTTAGTTATTCATTTACCTTGAAAATGGAAGACAAAAGAGACAGTGGGAATCAGTACCACAAAGAACTAGGCTGGAGTCCTGACTCTCCTGCTTAATACCTGTGCAATCTAAGGCAAGTGACTTTCCTCTGCAGTTCCCAGATTCTGCAACTAAAAAGTCCAGACACTCTGGGCTGGCTATGTAATTTGTGGGGTATGATGTAAAATGAAAATGTTGTGCCCTTTGTTTAAAATTATTAAGGATTTCAAAACAGAACTAGCAGAGAATCAGTCCTTCTCAAGCGCAGGTCACAAGTCTGGGGACACTAACTGTACCTCTTTCATGGGGCTGATGTGAGGAACATATGGCATAACATATGTCAAGTGCTAAGCACAGTGTCTGGCACACAGAAGTTCCCGATAAACATTAACCATTTAAAAATATTATTTCTGTTGCCGTGTATTCTATGTTATGCACTTCCCAATTGATTTACTTATTTCTCCTTCAACATTCCTTTATCACTATCCTCCACCCATTCAATAAGTATTTGTAATGGCAATGACAGCAAAATTCCCCCATTATGAGATGGGCCTTAGGAGGACTCTAGCCCATATATTAAGACTCAGTTCAATCTTCTCCTCCCAAGAAGCTTTCTCTGATCTTCTCAGGGAGAGTTTCCCTTCATTGTCCACTGTGTATTTCTCTGTCATAGCAACACTCATTCTGCATTTACTGATATTTACCTAATATATCTCTCTTCCCCTTAAGTCCGCAGCAAAACTACATGAGAAATGCTGTGTCCACTCATCTTAATGTTGCTGTGATCTAACATATAGTGTCTAATAAATAATTGATGGGCAAATGAATGAATGAATGACCTATTAATTCTTTGCCAGCTGGAGTACCATCCAAGATTCATTTGCCTTCCTTGACCATACATTCACTCACATACTGACTTACATGTTTAAAATATTTTTCCCTCCCTTTGTATATGGTATATTGCATATTCCTTACATTGTATCACTGTGTATAACATTCTATCTTCTATACATCAGCATGCTATTAATGGCACCTAATGTGTCATTCTTCATGAAGAACTTTAAAACTGAGATAACTAGATTTATGTTGTCTTGTTCGTTCTGATATGTTCAAAAACCTGTAATCATATCATAACATAACTCCTTGAAACATGCCTGAAAGAAACTCACTACTGTTACGTTCTGGATAGAAAAATAAAAGGATAAGAAAATCTATTAACATGTTGCTTCCAAGCCTTCTGCTTCCCAGTTTAGTTAAGTGTGATTATATCTAAAAAAAGAATAAAAATTAGGATATTCCCAGCAATTTTCTGGTATTAAGTCTTATTCCCCGAAGTCCTCAAAAATAACCTTTAGATACATTCTGATGTAAATAAGCTCTAATTCCTTATATTCTTACATCAAATATATGGAACCCAAGGGCACCTTTTCTTGATAGCTCAGGTTTATAACTATGAACATTAATTATTGCACTATGATGCTACTAGTGCTTGAAAACTAAAAACAGCCCAAATGTTCATTAACAGTAAACATGTAAACTGTGATATAGATTCTACGATGGAGCATTACATAAACAAACATCACAGACCAACTTAGAAGAGTAATGGTTAGTGAAAAAAAAGCAAGCCCCCAAATCATATATACAGAGTATATGGTTTCATTTATATTAAAAGTGCAAAAACAGGCAAAATGGCCCTACAGTGCTTAGAGATATATACCGAAATGATAAAGATAAAATCATAAAGAAAAGCTTATCACCATAAAAGTCAGGATAGTGGTTACAGCTAAGCAGGGGGAGCTTATAGTGATTATACAGGATGAGGAGGAAGAGGGCTCTTTCTGGGGCTGTTGAGAAATGCTCTACTTTTTAGGCTTTTTTTGGGGGGGTTGGTTATTATATGGTAGTTTGCTTTGTAATTAATTTGGTTAAGTATAGATAAGGTGGTGCTTTGGGTTGTAATTTTCTATATGCATTTGCTTTCTAATATTTTTTAATCTTAAAAGTTTTTCCTAGATGTTTTAGGCTTTGAGCTTACAAATATTGTCGTTATTTCCTTCACCTTCATTCCTTCGTTTTGAAATCACAGGTAAATATAACTCACAAACTACCACTCCAATTTCTTTAAAGAAATAAAATCATGCCACTAGAGATATTTCATAGCCTTCAAATCGTTGTTCCTGATCTGTTTACGCCACCTCATCTCCGGCCATTTTAAAAATTATGGAGATGCAGCATGGCTTTGTAGAACAAATAATTGTTATATGTATTTACAAATAAAGCTAACAACAAAACACAGTGAGTTGGTGAATAGCAAAGAAACTTAATAATCAACAAATACTAACCAGAAATTACCTGCCCACTGCCTGCTCATTATAAATCATGAGGTTTCATCCATGAAAGATGAGTCACATTTTTTTTTCTGGGTGTTATTCAGTTCATTTTAATGATTCCTGCTCTCTTGGAAATCAGAGGTAAATGCTCTCAAGGGACTTCCTTGAAAGGTTTCTCACTATTGGCAACTCCCAACTACTGAAAAAATTTATAGAGAGGGGGCAGACAGCAAACGGTACTTCTTTTAGCAGACCAGAACTCATATGAAGTCACAGCTCCTGTGAATCGCTTATCGCTTATCTGGATTATTGAGGTCACTAAAATGACAAAAAAAAAAAACAACAACTATCTTCTGAGTCACTAATTTGCCATACTCCTGGTAACTGGAGAAAGAAATTAGTTAAACCCTCAAGGAACTGTGGTATTCACAGTGCATGCAGAGAGTTGAAACGCACCCCAAGACAGTCTTCTAAAGTCTAATCACATCATTGTATTCAAATGTCAAGTTGATCTAATCAGTGAATGTGATTGGGTATGTCGGGGTGGGGTGGGGTGGGGACCGGAGTTGCCGGGGAGTGTGTAGAGGTTCAAAAGCAACCTCTGACTCATCGGAGGAAACGTCCCAAGGCTCTCACGGATGCGCCGGAGATCCTCAGCTTTACCCACAGAGGACTATGCTTGCTTTCCCGGTGCCCCCTGTGTCTAAGAGACACCTTTTTCTCCTGGCTTGCTCTCTAGGAGTACTGCAGTTAGTGGTATGTGGGGTGAAGAGTTTACTAACAGTCTCCTCAAAGGGAAAACGTAAGCTTCTGTTCCTCTTCTGGGCTGTCAATAGTAGTTCTGACCAAAGATCAAGCAAATTAAGTAAGGCAATGGTTGTTTTATTTAGACTCTTAGTTTCTTGACTAGGGTTATTCTATTTGTAATTAAATGAATGTCAGGGACATTCCAAAGTTTCCTGAAAATAAAACAAGGATTGCTTTTGACAGAAGTGAAAATCAAGTACACTCTATTTTGAAACAACTGGCAACATGCACTGCAAAGTTTTTCAGCCAATCAATGAATAAAGAATAGGTAATGGTCATGGAGTTCCGACTGTTCTTTTCTAATGCAGCACATGCATTAATTCATTCAGCCTAAAAGAATAACCATATGAGACAATACAACTATCCCCATTTTCCAGATGGAAAACAAAGAAAACAGAGGCATGTGAGTTCAAATAATGTGACCAAGGTCACGGTTAGTCATCAGTAGAAGTCTAGATCCAGACTTTGTGCTCTCAAACAGTACCTTCTACTACCTCTCATAATCATGCCCTTTTTTTTATACAAATACTGAATTTTATATGTTTTGCTTGAAGCTTTAGTGTGTTTTTTTTTCTTCTTTTGCTAGGGCAATATTCTTTACCATATTCTCACTTATTCAATTAAAAAACAAAAAAAAATGTATTCTGAACTGATCTCTCAAAAAACCAAGCCAAAATGAAACAAACAAAACAAACAAAAAGGCTTTTGCCCTCATCAAAGATAAATAAGACAAGTTTCCCATGCTCAAGAAGCTTCCAGGCTGATAGAAGAATTGAGGGATATGTAGGACTGGGTATAAAAGAGTCGAGAGAGTTTTATGTGAGAACCAAAGAAGCCAAAATTAATTTGAACTGCTGAGTGACCAATTTATGGAAGGCCTGAGAGATTCTTGAGGGAAGAGTCTAAAGGGAAGGCTCAGGGCCTGACCAAAAGGAATGAAGTTTACTGGAAGTTGCCGTCGAGGTATAAAGGTCCAACTCTTTAGAGTAGAGTTGTAGAAGCAGGACAACGTACCCAACCCCTGCCTTCCTGTCTGGCCTTATGCACTGCTGTTCCCATCAATGGCCTTCTCGTTCAGCTACGCTGGCCTTTCTGTTCTAGTTACGGGAGGCTCAGTCCTCCTCAGAAACTTTGCAGTTGCCTGGAACACTCCTCCAGGGATGTCCAACCTTTTGGCAACTCTGGGCCACACTGGAAGAAGAAGAGTTGTCTTGGCCCACACGTTAAATACATGAACACTAACAAAAACTGATGGGCAAAATAAAAGGTTTTAAGTAAATTTACAATTTTGTGTTGGGTTGCATTCATAGCCATCCTGGGCCGCATGTGGCCCGTGAGCTGCAGATGGGAAGCTCGTGCTACACCTCAGGTCACTGATTGGCTTTTCCTTGTCTTTCAGGTCTCATCTCCTTACCGAAGCCTTCAAACTATTGCAAAAAACACTCACACTTCTCCATAATTTGCTGATTTGTTTTATTTATCTGATGTCTTTCTCAGTTAAAATAAAAGCTTCAAGTGACAAAGACCTCATCGGTCTTATTTGTGGCTGAGTTCTCAATGTCCAGAGCAATGCCTGGCCCCGAGATGAACGCAGTTGGTATTTACCGAATGAATGAATGATTAAAAGCAGGAAATTTTCAAAAAAGAATGGTGTTTCATAGAGTCACATATAAGGAAGAAATTTGGTGGGATAAAGGCTGAAAAGAGGTCATCAGGTTAAGCCAGGAGAAGGTCCTCGCAGGCCTTTGGGAGAGGAGCCTCAGGAGAGTGGGTTGAGGTGTGGATGGGGAACAAAAAGCAAGTTGCTGTGGGTGGAAGAGCACATGGGATGTAAGGTCATGCTTCCTTCTACTCAAGCCAGATTAAGGAGGCGGCAGAAGGGAAAAAGTGCATTTGCTCCTATAAAGGGAGCTCACCTTTCCTCTTCTCCACTTTCCTAAGAAATGTGGCTTTTGTTGGAAGGAATTACAGAAAATAACACCTAAGTACAAAGTAAATTGGAAGAGCCTCCTGGGGCCAAGGGTCCCCTTAGACTTTGCATACGCCTAGTGGCCAAATTCTTAGATGGTGGAGAGAGGGGTCTTTTGTTTGCTCTCAAAGGATCCACATGTAGGTTCAGACCTTTTCTATTCATTGATACGAATTTTTAATTTGGAGATCATCTGAGGCAATATCAACAGGGGCTAACTGAACTTTCCTTTGTTCTTCCAGGCCTGTTTTCCACTTTTAGAATAAGCCGGTTACCCAACATTTACTGAAAACTTAGTATATGCCAGCTCTTGTTTTAGGCGTTACACCTGCAGAAGTGAATACATGTACACTAATATTGCAAGGAGACTACTTTAAAATACGTGGGAAACAAATGTTTCAAGTAACTATTAACCTTTTAGAAAATTTACGTACAAATAAAAAAAATATGAGCAGTGTGTTCCTGGAGCTGGCCTGGCTAATTGTTAAAATTTCAGGAACTTTGAGAAGCAGTTGTCAAATACAGCTCTTAGCAAAAGTGAAATTGTGAAACTTATGACTAAATACATTATGTGTAAACACAAAGATAATAAGTACTCAAAACTTACAATTTCCTAATTATTTTACTGCTGTCTATACCCTTGAGGTTATTTACGTCTACTGTACCTGTATGGTGGAAACATCTCTCCAGTTCCAATTAAGTGCGGTCACACTGTAGCTTGAAGTAGGCCATGCTGAGAGTATTTCCACCCCAGAAATTGGCAAATACTACAGGGTTTTTTGGTTTGTTCTGTCTTGTTTTGAATGTTTAGATAAGCTAACATTTTCTTTCCCATGAATGTGGAAAGATGAATTGTAGAATTTCAAATGTCTAACTATGTTTTTACCTCTCTGCAAGTGATTTTTTGGACTTGAACAAGGAGGGAAAACAGGAAAAGAAGCCCTAATTTTTACTGATATAACAATTTACTGAATAACATCTTTGCAGTCTTCTTATCCAAAACAATTTAACATTTAAGTTCATTAACAATAGAATATTCTTTCAGATTTTTTTTTGATAGGTTGATCAAAGAAATGGTGCTTTTCCTCAAATCTCACCTCTTAATAATAATGCATAATGGTTTTAAAGCAACTCTTTTTTTCTAGAAAGCTATTAACTACACCATTGGGATGGTAGCATGGTAATTATAAACAAAGAGTTTCCATGAGATAAAATCCAAAGTATACTTATGTTCAATCACCCATCCTCTCAATATTTAATATTTACTGGTTATAAAAAGCTAATAACCCTCTGAGGTTACCATGTCATCATTTGGTGTTTTGCACTCCAATTTAAAGTATTTGTTGATTGTCTAGAAGCTTCCAGTAAACTGACTCCTTTCATCAAAAGCCTGCAATATTTCAATAGGGAGAAACTAACTATATCATAAATAGATGACCTGCAAGCCATTATTTTTGTAGTTACCACAAATAGAAACAGCTCTTTGAAAATGAGTGACTAGAAGACTACAATGTCTTGCCTGACCGTGGGAACATACCACTTTCCTCAGCGGAACACATCTGCAATTCTCTTAACCAGCAAAAAACTTAAGAAGCAAAAGTGAGCCTCACAAGAAGTGCTATCTAATGGGATAGAGGAAATATTTTCCCCTTAATATGTTGATTATTAATTTAAATAAAACTTTGTGTTTAATCTTTAAAACACTATTTTTATCCTCACCCAAGGACATTTTTTTTATTGCTTTTAGAGAGACAGAGTGAGAGAGAGAGAGAGAGAGAGAGAGAGAGAGAGAAAGAGAGAGAGAGGAGAGAAAAACATCAATTGGTTGCTTTCTCATACCTCCCTTGACCCGAGATCAAACTTGCAACCTGGATAATGTGCCCTGGCCAGGAATCAAACCCACAACCTTTCAGTCTACAGGACGATGCTCCAACCAACTGCGCCACACTGGCCAGGGTTGCATTTAATCTTAATTATATTCTCATTTATAAACCCTGAGTTTGGGAAAAAAAAGGAGTGATGACATATTCTATGCTGCTTTAGAACAAAAGATAAAAACCTCCTAGGATAGGAACTAAGCCCAGAGAAGGAAAGAGGAAAATAATTTTTTTTTAAAGTACACAAATTGGTATCACTGTAAAACAGTGGTTTCCAACCATGGGTGATTCTGCCATCCCCAGGAGACATTTGGCGAAATCTGGATGCATTTTTTGGTTGTCATGACCAGAGAGAGGTTGCTTACCGATATCGAGTGGGTAGGGGCCAGGGAAGCTGCTAAACCTCCTATAATGCACAGGATAAAGAATGATCCAGCCTGTCAGTGTGCTACGGCTGAGAAATTCTGCTATAAAGCTAAATTATTATTGTAATACTAGGTTAATAAAATATCTCTTAAAAGAAAGGAAGATAGGGGAGATATGTAATACCATTCATCTAAATATATTCTTGAGGGTTTCTCTCTTATCGAAATAGGAATATTTGTTATTTCCAGTGCCTTACCTAATGTAGCCATATTAAATGATAACAGTCACTGAGTTCTTACGAAGTGTTGGGCACTGGGCTGTGCATTATCCCAACTCAAATTCATTACAACTATCTGATGTCAGTGCTGTTATTAGTACCAAAAAAAAAAAAATCATTTATTGCATCAAGTATCCTCTAGAGGTCAGCAGTGACTTGCTCAGTCTCTCAGGAACTGTCAGTATCGTGACCTTGAACATTGTGACAAAAAAGTCAATGTTTTGAGAGCTTTCTAGAACTTAGCTGGACATCATTTGAATATCCTCCAAGAGCTCCAAGAGGTGTGTATTCCTCAGTGAGAAGAAGGCTGGATTTATCAAAGGTATTTACAGTTAGAGGAAGAAGGCATTTACAAATCTTAAAAGCTAAAGAAAGGCAAAATCCAATCCCGTGCACTGGGGAGCTAGAGCAAGAAGTAGGGGAGGGGTTTGGATGGCCTGGCTTGTAAGATTTCTTCCCTGCCTCAGCCCACACGCTTATCCCCCCATAGACATGTACATATGCTTAAAGGGTATTGATAAAGTGACTTTAAGAGACATGAGCATGTTTCATTATAATCATTGACAAGGATTCATTCAGAGTCTGAGCCAATATTTCTGGTTATTATATAACCTTAATTGGCTGAATTATCACCTTGGTGGATAAGCCTGGATAAATTTAGAATCAAAAACAGCAATATTTCAATGACTGAACAAATATAATTAATATTTTAATATGAAAGAGTTTTACATAGTTCATATGTTATGTATTTGCAACATTTGAGAGAATTTAGATCTGCCTTTTAATTTCAATTTAAAATATATAACTGAGTAATTGGTTTAGACTTGGGATTTTAAATTGAAAAGAAGTTTATGTACTATATTGAACATTTAGGAGATCTTAAATTTTACCATATTTATAACTTTAATTTTAACTTGTTTCCTAAGATTTACTTACATAAGGAGTTGTGTAGGAAAATTCACATGCTTAAAAAGGACAAGGAGTATTACATATAAGTGCATTTTAAAAGGTTCTGGGACTAGAAAAGGAACAAAGCAATTTAAGGTAAGAACTGACACCCTCAAAAGCACAGAAGGGAACTACGTGGGAGAAGGAAAGATAGGTTTTCTCAACAGTGAATTAAAGTGCTCCACCCCCAAGAGTATGAGCCTTCCTAATGCTAACTCAGGTGATTATGGTTCCCAGGCCAGACATTCCGATCTCACATCCCCTGGGGAAGTCACACTGCCACTCAGTGCTAGTCACCTTCCCAGGACCACAGCTCGCCCTCCCATTCGGACATGATGGGCCTACTGGGGAAATGATTAAAAAATTACAGGGGGACCCCACATCACCTGCCTATACGAACCAACGTAGACAATCATTCATAAATATGAACAAATAACAACAACCAGACATCCGAAAAATAAAAACAACGGTCTAAAACAGACAACCCAAAATAACCAAATTTGAAAAATGGCACTCGAGGATACACGAATAAAGAAACATAAGAGAATTTAAACAAATAAAAAGCCAAATTAGTAGCTTCAGAGGGTCAAGAGATTATTGCATTTATAAAACAAACGAAGAAATAAAAAAACAAGCTCTGAAAAAATACCAATTAGGCAATGGAAAGTTTTTGGAAATTAAAATGTACTTGCCAACATCAAAAAATTCAATGGCCAGGATAATTAATAAAAAAGGGGTATGTAAAATGGAAGGGAAAAATTATGAAAAATATGAGAGATGTTAAGAAACAAGGATAGCTCCTAGTGTTTCAACATTACCTTTTAAAAGAACAACAAAAATATAAGAAAAATAGATGTAATTAAATTGAAAGTTTTACTCAATGCTAAACTCACACCGAGATTTGTCCTGAAGTAAATTTGAAATTCACAGATAAAGGGACAATATGAAAAACTCCTAGAGAGGAGAAAACAAAGAAACAAATTATCTAAAATAAAAGAATCAGGTTGTTATTAGGTTTCTTATTTGCAATCCTGAATGACTGAAGAAAAACAATAAAAATGAGTTCTGAGGAAAACATATATTTTGAAATTATAAGTTGATATCAAAGTAAATTATTAAGTATAAGCTCCAAAGGAAGAAATTTCTGAAAGTGCATTATATATAAAGAGACTTTTTTTCTAATTACCAAAGGTTTTCCAGCAAAACTAAAAATCATCCATGAACAAGAACTTCATGGGATATCAATTACCAGTTGAAAAGGACTGAGAAGAAGTAGAAGGAACTTTAAAGAAAACAACAAGATTCCACTGGCTGGGAGGGATGAAAGAGTCACGCCTGAGTGGCGACTTTTAATGACACTGGAATGAATATGTATGCTTCTCCATAGATCCAAGATGTAACTGATGTTTTCATAATCACAAGAATGTAAATGTGGTTTATTAGTTTCCAACCTAAAGAATCATACTACAGAATGAAGTCAAAGGCTTAATTCCAGTTTCAAAACAGCATATAACTATAAGAAGTGGGAGGTATTATGTTTCAAATTCCTCTTTCAAAGGAAAAATAAATTACTAAATGGGGGAAAATAATATTTAAATACCTACTTATAGCCATCATATGAATTAAAACTTATAAATTCTTTTTAATTTTAATTTTATTTTTATTTTTAAAATTTATTTTTATTGTATTTTTTTTCCATTACCATACTCTCTTAACAGTGATTTTCCCTGGGGAGTAAAATTGAGGAAGGACGTGAAGGATGGAGGTAGATATTTACTTTTTATTTCATATACTTTTCTTTTATTTGGCCATTTCACACCCACATGCATGCATTGTGGCTAGAATAAACAATAAGTATGCAAATAATATATAATGAAGAGACAGAAAAAGTTGAGAGACAAAAGTTTCCAGTAAAGGATCATCAGATAAATAACCTAAATATTTTATATTTCTACCTTAATGGTTAAAAATGTAGCTTTTGTATTGCATGCTTTCCTTGGCTTAGAAATTCAGTAAATCTAATTATGACAGTCAAAGTAGACTTAATTTTAGAGAGGATAAAAAATATTGTTTAAGAGCTACAAAATCCAACCTTAATCAGTAAATTCTAGAATTTCAAAGACAGCTTTAAGACACATTTCTGAAAATACAACATAAACAAAAGTTCTACTACTCAATATTCAGAATAAACTATTTGAAAATAAAACAAATATTAGAAACTGTAACTGAGTAGTTACAAATAGGCTTAGAATTAGTCACACTGTAAGCTGCTTGAGAGCCAGGACACCGTCACTGCTCCAGCACACACACAGGTGCTCCGGAGCTGTCGATCGGACGGTTAAAACAGGTATTCTTACAATATTTCTTCATATGACAACTGATGTCAGAGATATCTGTTTGTTGAATTTTTTTCAAACTGGAAAATCTAATGTTAAATTTTAAATTACTTTTCTGCTGCCATTCTAATTGTCTAATCAATAATCCATCTATTATATGCATGTTTAAAAACATGCCTGCCTCATTCGCAATGGATTATGTATAAGGACATGCACTGAGAAACAAACAGAAATTTGTGCATCAAATAAAGTGAATGTCTTCTTAAGGGTCTACTATACACAGCCATGATCCTGGGATGGCAGGATGGATGATGATAGCACCACATGGCTGAGATCCAGAACGTCTTACCTTCCCATTCTGTGGAAACACCTATCACCTCATTAAATTCTATCTTCAGTACAAAAATTCTCGGCATCCTAGTATCCATGTCACTGCTGGAGATATTTGACTTTGTCTTCCTCTCTCTTTCTGAAGAACCCTCTATATTTCCCCTCCTGACAAAATCCAGGACTCATTCTCACTTCTCTCTTTTACACACATAAAACATAAGATAGCACGTTTAGTCCAGGAAATACTGGGTTGGCCAAAAAGTTCGTCCCCCTCCGCGCCCCTCCCCCCTGTAAGATAGCTCTAGTAGCACTTAGTTGTCTTTAACTTCATTGTTAACAATATTGTTAGACTGAATTGTGACAACTGTCATATCAGTGTATATTTAAAAAAAATATCAAAGTTGGAGAATTTTGGGGTAGCCCTTTTAATATTGAAGATGGAAGAAAATACGCAACATTTTGGGTAATATTATGATTTCTTACTTCAAGAAAGGCAAAAATGCAACTGAAACGCAAAAAACAGTTTCGTGCAGTGTATGGAGAAGTTGCTGTGACTGATCGGATGTGTCAAAAATGGTTTGCAAAGCTTTGTGCTGGTGATTTCTCACTGGATGATGCTCCATGCTCAGGTTAGACCAGTTGAAGTTGATAGCAGTCAAATCAAGATATAAATCGAGAACAAACAACGTTATACCAGGCAAGAGACAGTTGACATATCCAAAATATCCAAATCAATAAAGTCATTGGTGAAAATGAAAAATGTCTTTTATTTTACGGTAAAAAAAATCTCAACAGACTTTTTGGCCAACCCAATACTATGCAATATTTTAAAGTTAGGGGAACATGTCTGACAATAATTTTACTTTTATTTCAATAATGGAAATGTTACTTTTAGTGAAAAAAAGTGGTAAAAGGAGGAGAAAATGCAATCCTATCACTTATAGGGCATAAACTTAAAAACAACAACAACAGGTAATTCTGTAATTCTTCCAAACCAAAATGAGAATCAGAGTAAGTTCATATTCAAATATTACTCTGTTTAAAAATTACATTTTTGAAAGTGCTTCATTTTCTGGCTGACATCTGCAAATACACATCATTTCTTGATGACATTTTAAACAAAAGGGACAACTTGTTCACCCAAAAAAGCTGTCAAGTCATACCCTTGACTCATTTTGCCAAAAGCCAAAGGTGTCGAGCATACCTTATGCCTCCGTTACGTTGCTGGCACCCATACTTGGCACCCTTAGGGCTGCTTTGGCAGGCTGACGTCTGTCCAACTTAATATTCATTATGACCCGAATGGCCAGGCTGCATGAACTTTTGAAAGTGACCTTGTGGAAAACTGAACGTAACCCTAGAAATCACTGTACTGCGTTTAGAAAGCTACCATTTTAAAGTACGTTTGCCATTTTATAATGATCTTTAAAGAAATAAAAATCTAAAGTTTTGATATATTTTGACTTAAAGAACCACATTTTTGGTTTGTATGACTAAAGGAATGAAATACACACATGCTTCTGACTGAAAAATTAAATGACCTGTTAGCATTAATTATATGTCTTTTATCATAATTGAGCTGGAAATGATTATCTTTTATATTTTTATCAAGAGATAAGCTCCTTACTGCCACTTCCGAAACATTTTCCTCTCATTTCAGCCAGTGACCTCACATCTTTTTTTTGAAGTCCCTGACATCAAACTGCATGATCACCTTCTGCCTCTGCTGCTGAATGTTTATTCACATAACAAATATTTATAAACGATAATTACCATGAGCCATCATATTCTAGGAACTGGGTATTCAGTGATGAACAAAATAGACAAAATATGGTCTTTTTCTTCAATTTCATAGAGAAGGGGGGTAACATGAACACACAACTGGTTTATAATTATAATTTACAACTGATACAAAGTAAAAGTATAGTGTCCATTTACCAACATTTGAAGTATATTCTCCTGTGTTTTTCAAACAAGGTTTCACCTGGCCTTGTTTACCTCTCTATTATAACCTGTGTTCTCTGCTGCCATCCAGGGTGTCACATGCAAAAATTCTGTCCCTACTGTTAGTCCCCTGGCTCTCCTCTACTAGAATGACTCTCACTTGCTCACCAGGAACCCACACACATAACTCTTACCTCCTTGTGCCTTTTCCCCAAATTGCTTTTACTAAGGGACCTCAAACCCTGAAACTTTCCTCTGATCATAACCTTTTTAAAATTTTTTTACCTTGTCTACTCCTTCTCTTCCACTAAACATACATTTAGCCTTTCCCATGACCTTGTGTTCTTTAACAGCTCTGAAATCCCCTCAGTCTACTAACCTCTTTTTCTCGCCCCGACCCATGTCCCAAAGTCCAACATTTCAGCAGCATAAACATCAGCAACCCAGAAGCCCTCCTTAACGACCTCCAGCTCCTACCAATTCAAGATAATGTCAGTCATTTTCTCCCAGATTACTGCAAATTGCTGGAGAATTTTAGTACAGATCACTTTATCCAATTTCACCATGGCTTTCCATAATGCTTAAAATTATTTTATCACAGGCCTTCCTTTCCTGTTCTTCCTTCTGTCTCACCCTGCCTTCCTCTCCTCCTTTTCCAAGGACCTCACCTCTACTCCAAACAAAACATGCCGACCAACGAAGAATTTACTCCAAATTCATGTCATTAACCACACACTGAAACTTTACATGTTCATTTATGTTTTCCACTTCCATTTAAATTCTTAACTCTTTCAAAGGTTAACCCTAAGCCTCTGCATTTGGTCCCATCTCCTCCCACTTCTCCAGAAACTGGTACTCTATCTTCCCTCAACTTACTTCCTCTCAAGGGACTGTGATCTACTTCCTCCTGGAAAATGTAGGCTGTAGTTTCCACTTTCATTACTTACACATTCCCTATCACTTATTGCCTTTGAGCTTGACTGCCACCAACCCCTTGAAATTTCTCTTCTCAGATCACAAATGCCCTTTCACTGAAATCACTTTTAACCCAGTGGCTACCGCTCCTCCTCTTCCTGAAATCCTCTCTGCCTTCAGTTACTACGGTGTCAAGCAGGATCCTGTGTCTTGTGACTCCCTGGTACCTCCTCACTATTATTTGCAGCCCCTTCACATGGGAGAATTTCTTAGGATTCCTCCATCAACCCTCTTCCTTTTTCTCCCTTCCTCTGGAGTCACGAGTGGCAACCATGAGCATATTCTGGGCTTCCAGGCACATTTCATTTAACCTTTAACATGTTGACATTGTTTTCATTGAAGTCAACACTTACAAATTAGAGGAAATTTACATACAATCTGAACTTCCAGTTTGCTCGAAAAACCATAATTCATACCAACTATGAAATAAAGATAAAAAAGAAGGTTAAATAGGTGTAAGTGACTGTTTGACAACAAGGTAATAATAAAAGACTGGCTTCCTCCATCACGTAGGAACCAAAACGTGTGTTCACTGCAGATTTTGAGGGTTTGTGCTGGTTACCACAGATAGTTCCGAGTTAATTCTGTCACTCTTTTATTCTCATTCTTTTCCCACTTACTACATCTTCACTTTAATAGTTCCAGCTATTTGTTTTATCTTATATCACTCCCCAATCTTATTTCAAATAGGATGTGATTGAGTTCCTTAGTTTACTTTTAATCAGAATATTGAACTTACTTAATAAAAGTTGAACTATAAAACAAGTGACATAATAAAACAACAGATAATGTAAGTTTTAAATTTCAAATTATGTTCCAATAATATTGTGTATATTGTCCTGAAGTAGATAACACCGATTTTCTTTAATCCAAAGGCATTCTTTTTTCTTAATTTTAGAGGTGATAAAGTTTTCATGGGCAAGAATATAAGAAAAGAAAGTAGATAAGAAAAGGTAGAAGAATCTACATAAGAAAAGTCATTTTAATTTATTCTTTCTTTTTTTATTCCCATGCATAAGATACAAAAATGCATGCTTGGAAGTAATTAATCCTAAACCTCTATTTCCCAGTGTTGACACTTCAATTTCCATGCTATTTTACTTCAGGAATAATGTATGCATATTTCTGCAGAGAAAATAAAGAGTGAAAGTCCAAGATGGCCTATGAGGAAAAGAACTACCCTTGTTTTAATTAATTGTTTTAATTAAGAGCAGAGAGACATTCCTCCTTCATACTTATTCAACTACACTGAAATGTTACCTAATACACCATAATTTTAAAACTCCTAATAGCATTGAGCTAACATTTTTGAAAGATTTACTTAGGCTTTGAAAAGAAAAATCCATACGGAACACAGGGAGAATGAATTTTCTGTCCAGTGGCAGCATAAATCAAGGTTTCGTTAGCTGCGTTTGATTTCTTGCTTTGGTGCCTTGCTAGTCCACTAAGCCTGGTTGCCAGGCAACCGTGGCAGTTTTGCTGAATATAGATATTAACAGGTTTAGGTTACATTGAAAAAAAAAATTGAGTGAAATGAGCACAGACTTATCCTTCACCTGAAAATCTGGAGAAACAAGAAATCTTTTCAACTCAATATTTGAAACCAATGAATTTAATATCTTTTGTTTTACTCCACTGTCTTACATAAGCATAGTTCATTTCCTCATTTGTGGTAATACACTTGTCCAGTGAATACTGAGACATACACTTGTCTCCTGCCACAATGACTTACAATTCTGTGTTTAAAAACACAGGTGGTTCGTCTAGAAATGGAGTGCATTTCAATCTCATTCTGATAAAATAATCAGATCCGATAAAATAAGAACATTTTATAATGTTTGATCATGTCAGGCTCTCCCACAGAGGCCAAGGGCAGAGCTGGGTGTGCACCCAGACGGATGCCCGAGCCGGCAGCACCTGGACACCGCCACAGTATCTCTATAAGATTACTGAGAAAGTGGTAGAACATGAAGTCACTCAAGTGAGCTGTCACAGCTCCTAGGCTTCAGTCCGGGTTCTTACAAAGAGAAGGAAGTGTGTCATTTGACACACGTGGCAATGAGATGTGTTCTTTTATTTAATTTTTTCTCCCTCTCTCAAACATTTCTCACATCCCTGCTTTTCTGTCTGTATTCCAGCATAGGCTTTAGGGAAAAACAAAAACGAAAATAAACTCTCTCTTCTCCTTTATCTCCAGAGGTCACACCAGTGGCCAACAAAGTCCTTACTTAACTTCCTTCAGCGTGAGTTCAGCCATGGGACTATGACCCACAGAGACCCCTGTGAACCTTCAGGGTTTAAAGGACACCTGCTGACAGGTACAAACTTGTGGTGTGTCAAGAGAGAAGGCTGTATCTGGTTAGCCCAGATTGCACAAGGCTGTAGTCTGCCTGAGAGTCTAGAAAAGTGTACAGCACACCTGACTGTCATTCACATTTAAAAATATGTGCTATCACCGCTGCTGCTTCTGCTGCTGTTCAGATCTGCAGGCAGCTCCGACACTGCAGTGCTAAAGTCATACCAAACTACCCAGACTGCTGCTCTGTAGGCCCGGGGGGCCACTGTGAAAGTCTCTCAGAGACTGTTCAACACTTTCATTCTCTTGGGAGTGATTCCATTTTGATTTCTCTCCTGTCAAGTTGGGAGGACGGATGCTGGTGATTTTGAGAATTTTATGACAATGCTATTTCTCCATTCTGCTTTGGTATGCTTGTAACAATTTTACACCCAGCCTTTCTGAAGGTTGTGCTCATTTAAACATCATGCGTAATATGGGTTATTTTCTTGGGTCCCCTGAAATGTGAGATATTCACATCCTCCCTACCAATTGGAGGAGGCTCAGTGAATTTACTTTGTGGAACTAGTTTAACCTGGCCAATAGACCAGAGAACCTTGCCATCCACTTTCAGGTGCCTCCCTTTGTGCCACCAGAGAGAGCTAAGTCAGCTCATTTCACTCTCCGGGCCTGACTTGGGGAGTTAATGATGATTATAAATTAAAGAGCTAAGGACGAACAAACTGTGCCAGGATAAAATCACCAAACTTCCGTGGTGAAAGGAATGCTGCTACGTTTGCCCTCCCGAATACACGCGCCTCCTTTCTGAGAGGCGCGGGAGATTCCTCTGCATTTTGACAGCTTCCAATTCACTTTAATTGTTTTGGTAGAATGAAAGTTAAAATAGTGCTCTTTCCTCAATTATTGTCTCATTTTCTTGGATTAGCACTGGTCCTTAGAAGAAAATCCTGTCTTTCTTTGTTGCCCAGAGTATTTTGAATATCCTGTTAATATTTTTGAGGAAGTTGTTGCATTATAGTTGATGACAAAAACAGGTTTTGATTACTTTTAAATGTGTTCATTATCAAAGACATACTATACACCTAGAATGTTGAAGTGTATTGTAATATGTTCTGTCAGTCTTAATGACATAATGCAAATTTGCTTTGCACAAGGGCTGCACCTACATGTGTGGTGAGAATAATTCTAATGATCGCATGACCTTTACCAATAAGGCTTAGTTTTGAACTTAGCTGAGAAGTAGCAATTAAATTTCAGCGATGCGGGAGTCGATTTGGTAGCCAAGCAGTGGAAGCAGAGGCAAAGAGGTGTGAATGCACCCCATGTGTTCAGAGAGGCGGAGGTCCCACCTATGGGAGTGGTTCAGACTGGGCCGGAAACTTACACCGAGACTGGATGGGGCACTCTGTGAGGCCAGGCTACGAAGTCTAGAGTGGCACCAGAGGTAATTTTAAGTAGCATGGCCAGGTAAAATTTTTGCCCTGTTCTTTCTTTGACATCTCTTTACATCTCTTGCTCCCGGTACATATATTCCTTGCATTTTTACGATTAATCTTAATGACTACCATGCAAGGTGAGTACTGGCAAACCTTGGAGATACTCCAGGTTCAGTTCCAGACCACCATGACAAAACAAATATAAGAAAGTGAGTCACACACATTTTTTGGTTTTCCAGTGCATATAAAAGTTATGTTTAGACTATACTGTAGTCTATTAAGTATGCAATAGCATTATGTCTAAGAAAACAATGTGCATGCCTTAATTAAAGGATACTTTATTGCTATAAAAAATGCTAACCGTTTTCTGACCCTCTTGGGAAAACGGCAGCAGTAGATGTACTTGAGCCTGGGTTGCCATAAACATTTAATTTGTAAAAAAAAAAAAAAAAAAAGGGCACAATCTGTGAAGTGCAATAAAATGAGGTGTTCTTGTACAGGGATCTCCATTTT
Source organism: Mormoops blainvillei (assembly GCA_004026545.1). Lineage (NCBI taxonomy): Eukaryota > Metazoa > Chordata > Mammalia > Chiroptera > Mormoopidae > Mormoops > Mormoops blainvillei. Next base: position 85,000 of record PVJD01004352.1, read on the forward strand.
ATAAAGAAAGGGATCTCAAAGAGATGAATTCACTTGACCAAGGTCACAAAACCGATGTGTCCCTGTCTGAGACAGATTAGTCCACGGGCTTGTTCGCGCTCCCCTGCACCACTGGCTTTCCGAGTCAGCAGCAAAGCCTTTCCTGCACAGAGCTCATACCTTCCCAGTCCTCCTCCTCTCCACTCCTCCCCACTTCCATCATCCATTCCCACTCTGTCGTAACAATGACAGTAACCCTGTAATTCACTGCCAGGCCAGAACCACTTTGAGAATGAAAGAGGACACTACAGATGACTGTGGTGGGCAACAGGGGTTTTAAGGGGACTTATGGTCACCCCAGTTTGAACAAATCCCTGAAACAGGGGTAACATTTATTTAATAACTTAACTTGAAATTGCTCATGGTATAATCTCTCCAACCTTTCCTCGAAAAACAGCATCCCTGAACTTGTCCCCTCTAATTGCTCAAAGGGATCCCTCCATGGTAGCCCACATAGTGGTTTTTCTCAGGGTGGGGGGACACAGCCCATCCTCATCACCTGGGCTTTACCTTTTGTCTCTGTGTGAAGGAGGGCTGCCACACCTGCCCTTCTCTCCAGGCCATGCGATCACAGGGTGTGGCATGTTTTCCTTGACAGGTGTGCTGACCAGCTGGCCCAGGCAGCTAAAGCCCACGTCGCCAGCCTGCAGTAAGGTCGGGGTCATCAGAGCTAAATCCCCAAACTGGGCATGGACTCTGATCCCTCTGAACAAACGCTGGTATGGTAACTAGTTGCAAATTATACCACCTCTTGATTTTAGGGAACAAGTCACAGTTGGCCTCTCCAGGCCTGGGCTCTACAGGCCTCAAGATGGCATCTAAAGTAAACTATAACATAGATCAGCACCATCTCCCTGAAATGTCACCCCTCATGTTTAGTCTGGACACAGGGCTTAGAAGTTTAGATTTTAAATGATTGTTTTTTCATGCACGTGCTTGAGCACTCACTCTCTCTCTTTCTCTTTTATCTTCACCCGAAGAGAAAAAGGGGGAAACACTCAGCGGCTTACAGATCGTTATTTGATGTTCTTCATCCTTCTTTAACCATATTTTGTCAACCCTCAGTGCATGACCTTCAGACCTGGGAACACCCAGGCAGAGATGACCGCCCGACGGGGAAACCTGACTGCCCCCTTGTAAAGCGTCTGCAGGCAGCGATAGTGCACCGCCAGTGGAATTGCCTCTCTCCCTCGCCCACAGATGCTGGCGCTGTGAGACCCGGAGACATGTCACAGAAAACTGGAAGAGCATTTCCATGGGCTGAAGGCTCATGTCATCTAAGCCCAGGGCTCAAACCAAGGGAAAGGGGCCAGAACGGGGGGAACGGAGGGGACTCGGCTCTGCCCGCTCCTGACTCGGCCCCTCCGCTCTGCTCTGGGCGGGCCATCAGCTGGGTGTGGGAATGCTGAATGTGACTTTAACTGGGGATGGTGAGGGGTCTGTAAAGGATTTGATCTGCCAAAAAACAGATGAGAGTCTGGGTTTAAGGGAACTTTTTGTAAAATGGAGTGTCTGAAAGAGACCAGAGAGAGAAAAGTGGGAAGTTAGAGCCCAATACCGACTCTAATGGATACAAGAGAATAGATCTCCGAATCAGTGCTACAGCCGTAGGGCCAGGCAGGCAGGGACAGACGAGAGGGGCGGATGGGAATTTAACAAATTTCCTGGGAGTGCCAACACCATGATAAGCACTTGACGAGCAGTATTTTTGAAACTCTCCAACAGGGCAAGTTTTACCATCCCCTCTTACGGATGAATAAACTCAGCCTCGGAGGTTAAAAATTTGTCTAATGGCACACAGCCACAGGAAGCATCAGGATATAAACCCAGAATTTGTCTCTAAAGTTTGTATTTTCCCCATTTGGTACACTGTCACACAGTTTGGAGCACCAGAGCAAGCATCACCAGGGACAGAAATAGGAAAGAGGAAAACAGCGAAAAGAGTTAGTTTGGAGGAAAAGAAGGGGGATTTACTCCCTTTTAAATATCTGAATATCCTGTAAGTTAGAACTATAATTATTTTTAAAGGGTTCACACTTTAATATTAAAAACAATTAAACATTAAATTGAAAACAGATTGGTGTTTGTTGGAGGCAGGTGTCAGGGTGGGGGACGGAGGAATGCGTGAAGGGAGTCAGAAGGTAAAAAAGCTTAGAGGATACAAACATTCATAAAAATTAAGAAACTTAATAACAGTGGAAGTCTTCATACAAGTAGATACTTCTTAATGCTTTATGGATGGCTATGAAAGACACCCCACGTCCATATTAACTAGAGCCACCTGGTACAATTTCCCAGGTTTCCCAGCCTAGATGGAGTCCATTTATTTAGCGAAAAAAATATTTCATGGACGAAGAAGAAACTATCTTCATGTGTGAGTTTCTGGAAGAATCTTAGCAGCTGTGAGCATAAGTAAACAACTTATCTGAATCACCAGACACACTCTGATTTCCTGTCAATTGTGAGTGAAGTTGAAAAAGTGAAAACCCGCACGGGTGTTTGAAATAAGTTTAGTAAACCTTCTAATGTACCCCAACGAGGAAAGAGAGGAGAGTGAATAATGCCAGGGCAATATTGCTGGCGTTAGCGGGGTTTGATTAGAGTACAGAAAGGAAAATATAAAAGTGGACATTTTCAGAAACTGTTACTGTCTACAAGACTAGCAACCTGGATGGAAAGGCCGGCAAAAGCAGCAGGAGGTGAATCTCTGACGAAGTCATAACTGAAAGACATTCGGTTTTCAATTCATCCAGACACACATATCTGAGTGATGAGAGAGGTTAAAAAGGAAGACTAGAAGAACAGGCATCCTTGACAATTTGAAAAGCATCTGTACGGAAATGAGATGAAACGCACAGAGTCCTGTGGCCAAGGAAAGGCCCAGACTCCTCCCCGGAGGACGCCCTTCCCCTTCGCATCCATGTCCAGCATTCCATCCTACGCGGAGTGTGTGTAGTTTTCATGTTAGTCTGTTAGCCAATTTCTAGTAATATTTATCTTATAATATAAAAAATGTATATACTTAATGATTCAATGGGAGCCTCTCTTTCAAGTAATAGAAAGCAGACTTCAGAGTTGTGAGTCCTTACTTAATCTCTAATACTCTCTGTTATGTAAGTGTATGCATTTATGTTCTTTCTAGCTTCCCTTCGTTTTCATAAATGTTCTCAGTTTCTTTTTTAAAATTGATTTTAGAGAGCGGGAAGAGTGGGGGTGGAGAGAGAGAGAGGAACATCGATTTGCTGTTCCACTTATTTACCACATTTTGCCATGTATAATGCACACTTTTTGCCCAAATTTTTGAAGGAGAAATAAGGCTGCACATTATACATAGGTATAATGATTATATACCATGGGTATAATAATGGGCATCATAATCCCATACAATGCACACAAAAACATGGATGCACATTATACACGGCAAAAATATGATATGCATTTATTGGTTCTTGTATGTGCCCTGACCAGGAACTGAACCCACAACCTTGGTGTATCAGGATGACACTCGAACTAACTAAGCTACCAGGCCAGAGCTTATATTTCCTAATTTAAAAAATGGAAACTTCTGGCTAAGATGGAGGTATAGGTAGATACACTTTGCTCACACAATCAGAAGGACAACAACAAATTAAAAAACAAAAACAACCAGAACCGCCAGAAAATCGAACTGTATGGATGTCCGACAACCGAGGAGTAAAAGAAGAAACATTCATCCAGACTGGTAGGAGGGGCGGAGACGGGCAGCCAGGGCGAGAGGGCGCCCAGCAAGGCAGCAGTGAGAGGACTGGGTGAGATGGTGGCTGGCAGACCGGGAGGTCCCACATTTGCGTGCAGATAAACTGGGAGGGACAGCAGGGGAGTGAGACAGACAGTATCACCCAGAGTTTCAGTACAGGAAAAGAAAGCCTCAAAACTTCTGGCTGTAAAAACCAGTGGGGGTTGTGGTGATGGGAGAAACTTCCAGCCTCACAGGAGAGTTCACTGGAGGGACCCACAGGATCCTAGAGAGTACACAAACCCACCCACCTGGGAATCAGCACCAGAAAGGCTCAGTCTGCTTGTGGGTAGCGGGGAAAGTGACTGAAAGTGGGTGAGAGATGACTAAATGGCATTATTTCCTCTTGGACCCCTCCCTTACATACAGTGCCAAAACAAAGCCACCCTGGCGAATACCTAAGGCTCCGCCCCTTATAAAGTAACAGGTGCACCAAGACAAAGAAATATGGCCCAAATGAAAGAACAGATCAAAACTCCGAAAATAAAACTAAGCAATGAAGAGATAGACAACCTATCAGATGCAGTTCAAAACACTGGTAATCTGGATGCTCACAGAATTGGTGGAGTACCATCACAAAATAGAGGAAAAAGTGAAGGCTATGCAAAGTGAAATAAAGGAAAATACACAGGGAACCAACAGTGATGGGAAGGAACCCAGGATTCAAATCAACGATTTGGAGCAGAAGGAAGAAAGAAACATTCAACCAGAACAAGATGAAGAAACAAGAATTCAGAAAAATGAGGAGAGGCTGAGGAACCTCTGGGACAACTTTAAACATTCCAACATCCGAATCATAGGGGTGCCAGAAGGAGAAGAGGAAGAGTTAGAAATTGAAAACTAATTTGAAAAAATAATGAAGGAGAATTTCCCCAATCTGGCAAAGGAAATAGACTTCCGGGAAGTCAAGAAAGGTCAGAGAGTCCCAAAGAAGTTGGACCCAAGGAAGCACACACCAAGGCTCATCATAATTACATTACCCAAGATTAAAGATAAGGAGAGAATCTTCAAAGCAGCAAGAGAAAAGGAGACCATTACCTACAAAGGAGCCCCTATAAGACCATCAGCTGATTTCTCAAAAGAAACTTTACAGGCAAGGAGGGGCCGAAAAAAAATATTCAAAGTCGTGAAGGGCCAGGACGTACATCCAAGGTTACTCTATCCAGCAAAGCTATCGTTTAGATTGGAAGGGCAGATAAAGTGCTTCCCAGATAAGGTGAAGTTAAAGGAGTTCAACATCACCAAACCCTTATTTTATGAAACGTTAAAGGGGCTTATCTAAGAAAAAGAAGATCAAAACTATGAACAGTAAAATGACAACAAACAGCTATCAAGAACTGAACCTAAAAAAAACAAAAAAAACAAACTAAGCAAACAACTAGAAGAGGAACAGAATGACAGAAATGGAGATCACATGGAGGGTTATCCGCAGGGAGGCAGAGGGGAGAGAATGGGGAAAAAGGTACAGGGAACAAGAATCATAAATGGTAGATACAAAATAGACAGGGGGAGGTTAAGAATAGTATAAGAAAGGGAGAAACCAAAGAACTTATATGTATGGCCCATGGACATGAACTAAGGGGGAGGAGAATGCTAGAGGGAGGGTGGGTGCAGGGCAGGGGAGGATAAAAGGGAGGAAAAAAATGGGACAACTGTAATAGCATAATCAATAAAGTATACTTTTTGAAAAATTTAAAAAAAAATAGAAAAGCAGCTAATAAAACATAGTATACACAAATAAAAATTAATATAAATATACATAGATCCATAGATTTGAAATGCCAAAAAGTTCACTATGACCGAGTTCAGTGCATGAGAATTAAAAGATCAGCAAGGGAGTTTGCACAGTGACAGGTTCCTGTTAATTTTGTATTTCTGGGCAAAGTGACTTTTCAGTGAAATAGGTCACTCTGGCGTAAGGTCACAGCTACAGACTTCAGGGATCCATACAGCTTTCGTGAACAAATACCCTTAGGACTATATCACAAAACCACACTCCTGGAAGGGGTTTTTATAGCCAAAGAATATACAGGGCAGGCAAAAGTAGGCTTACAGTTGTGAATACATGAAACACAGGTGTGCCATGTGGGAATTTATTATTATATTATTATTTATTCTTATTTTCCATATGAACAACAGTAAACCTACTTTTGCCCACCCTTACATGGAGATTTCATAATACAGTTTTATATTGTGTATTTAATCTATCCTAACAAAAAGTAAAAACTGCTGTTTTTAGAGCTCTGTTCCAGAAATCCGGATCCTTACTTCCAAATCCCCTTTCTCAACACTATCTTTAAGATTATTTAAAAATTTATTCTAATTTCTGTTACTCCTAAAACAGCATCATGCTCATTGTAACACTGCTTCAACCACATTCAAAACAAACTTCTCAACTCTTACGGGGCCATTGGTAAAGCATGAGTGTGATATGATGATCAGCTCTCTCCAGCTCCCACCCGCTCTCTGTAACCTTAGTTGGCACGTGCCAGTGTGGTCTGCCCTATGGTCTCCCTACACACTGCTGTTCTCTGGAGGTCTGACTAGAGGAGGGATTAGGTGTGCCTGGGAATCCCCGATGAAAAAATTACCAATGATAGGCAAAGGCATACAAGTAACCTAAGAAAATTCCAAGAATGTCACTACAGTCCAGCCATCCCGGCCCTCTTGCCATTCCTTGTACACTTCAGTCACACTTCTGCCTCAAGACCTTGCACCTGAACATTCCTTTGGCTGGGAATGTTTTTGATTCTTATGTTTCCCCATGGCTGACCCTGTCACCTTCTTCCAAGTCTTTGCTCGTATTGCTTGACCAACCAATTTGCAACACCTCCTCTCAATTCCTGGCACTTCCTAACCCCATCCCTGCTTCATTTTATTCACCATCTGAAATATTGCTTGCTTTTTGTCTGTCTCCCTCCACTGAGTTCTGTGAGGATGGGGATCTTCAAGCGTCTTACTTCTTGATGTTTCCTTGGTGCCAAGAGTATCATAGAAGAGGCACTCAATAAACACTTGTTGAATGATTGTTGAATCCTTATAGCAAGATGACTTGAATCCTTGCCTCATCTAGAGAAATAGGTAGTTACTCTCCTCCTGTTCATTTCACAGCCACAAAAACTCTCAAGCATGGTTTAAGCAGTATCCCAAATGCCGCATTCCCACAGGTGTGCCATAGTGCACCAGGAAAATAGAGGTGGTGTTTCACTCTGAGCTTGCGATGTTCAGCGATATACATTTATGTTTATCACAAGGGGCAAAGTGTGTCTAAGAAATACTTTAGAAGAACTAGGGATAGAGAGATATAAAAACTCCTTGCTCCACTGTGAGATTCACTATGTGGTCTGAAACGAGATGAATCATTTTATTCTCCTCTTGAACTCAAGTCTGAATAGAAATTAGAATACCAGGTATGTTTTACTCCACATAGCCAGAGAACTCAGAGAGATATTGTTCAGTATATAAAACAACCACAACTGACTTAAACTGAAGCGATGGTCAACAGTTGAAAGTGCCTCTCCATACAATATATTCAAAAAAAGGTGCTTTATAATATTAATGAACGTCTTCATCGATTCATTACACAGTACACACCAACCAAACATATTCCCTGCATTGCAACAGTAATTAAACTCGTATACACTCCTCTTGACCAACTCAGGTACAGGGACATTTGTAAGAAAATGGAACATACAGAAAAAAATTTAACCTAAGAAAATACAAGTATTCTGACTCTGTTAAAATAACTGATTCTAAATTTTTAGCCAAGAATTTGACCTTTTCAAAAAATATTAGAATAAATAAAATCTTTTTTAAAAATATAAGAAGAATGGAGTCTGAAGTAAACCAAATCCAATGATGGTAGAAGCTTATAAGGAATTGTTTCAAGTTTTGCTGCCATGACAGAAATACTCCATTAGGCATGCACTGCTTTAGAAGAATTAATCTTGTAGGAGGATTAATCAGATGAAGGGGATATACTTTTGAGTGTACTCCTTTCTTCAGTGTTTACTTACTGGGGGCAAGTGACAGACACCCACTTGGGCATCAGAATTGGCTGCTGGAGCCATCTGCACAGAGAGAGAAGAAATTCACTGTCGAGACCAGGGTCTCTTTATTATCTTAGGAGGTGATGAAAAATCAATGAGCAATAATATTGAGGTTAAAATATATTAATTTTTAATAATAAATAACTTGAAAAATTGTGTCAATTTTTTGGAACTAATTCTTAGAGTTGTGCTTAAACTAAGATACATCTCCTTTAATTTAGTACTATAAAGAATAACTGTCTATAACAGCAAAAAATCACAATCATCATCTTCACACAAATATTGTGACATTTCATACAAAGTAAGGATAACCTAATTAGTGAATGTCAAAATAAGGTAGTAAAAATTATTTCTGGACTGAAAATATGGACATGTTTATTTTTCCAGTTAACTGAAGAAAACCACAATTGTAATCTAAAAATAAAATCTGTGATTAATACCATTGGGTTACATATGTGGGTGCTGGCTAACGCACTGGTAGCAGACACACAACTTTAGATGGAGAGTAGAAGGGACTCCATTTGCCTATTGATTTTAATGTACTAAGCTCACTAAACTTGATAACAGGGAGCTAAAGCCATGTGTTTCTTTAAGAGTTTACAGATTGTTCTCATCATTTTGAGCTCAACCTAATCTCTCTGTTCTTGGTACAAAACTAACTTGAAACAACATTAATGAGTCAAATTTGCTTAGGATTAACATGGCATTGTTATTCTTGGAATGTTAAACTGTACTATACATGACCATTATTGACATAAATTAATTAGACAGGTAACATTGAGAAATATCTATTGCTTTCTTATTTCTAAAAATCAAGAACATATCGGCAATATCCCCAAATAAAAATTCTGCTTATCCTATCCTTGAAATTTGACTTAATACACCCCAAAGAAATCTATATTATTTTTACACCTACAGTTCTGCAGTTAAAAACCTCTTACAATCATAACCTTGACTTCATATTAATGCACTTTAAATTCTGTGTATGGATACAATTACGAAGCAACTTAAAAATGGCAGAACAAACCTACAGTTTCCATGTCTTATAGGTCATATTTTAGCAAGCGCACTACCACACTTTTGCCAAAAGATTTCTAACACATATAAAAATATTTATCTGCTTTTCTAAGGCAATACTTTCTGAAGTTCTCCCAAACGTGTCTACAGACATGAAACCACTAGATGCCTTTAGGTTCTCAAATTACATTGTTTCTGCTTAAATAATATTTTTAAGAGATAGAAAATAATCACCTACTTACCCAGGAGACATTTTTACCCTTAGGAGTTTTGGGCATGGCAACACGCAGTACCGAGGTGGCCAGCAACAGTTGTGCCAGCATGGAAAATCCAAGGGGATATGTATTCCAAATGTCTTTGTTACCCAAATGCAAAAAGTTCCCTTGTTTGCCAGACACAGATATCATAAGTAACAATGAAGATAACCTTCAGATAACCCATTTTTCTTCTCAGTACTAAGCATGTGAACACACGCATAACAGATCACTACAATAATCAGTCAGTATACGGAGGAAAAAGCTGTAACACGTGTATCTTTTATATATCTGTAAAATCCAAAGAGGAGTATTTTCTTAAAAAAAAACAAAAAAACAACAAAAAAAACTTGAATCCATGTGGAAACATCCAAAAATCACAGAGGAATCCCTCTTTCAGTTGCTAAACTGCCATTCCCAATTACTCCCCAAGTTTAATAAAAAGCGTGGTAGTGATAGCTTACAATTTTTTTGTAAGAAAAAGAGTGAAAGCAGGTAGCATTTAGGAGCCTTGTAGGTTAGCTGCTGGCATCCATCTTAGGAGGCGCCCAACTCCAGGGCTGCCCAGAGGATAAAGAGAATGCAGAGATCAGTTTCAATAAATAATACATAGTCTCAGGTACAATGTGTACCTGGAAGTACCTTCTACGCAGCCTCACACCACAGGTATTGCTCTCTCTGCAGACCCGGGGACTTACAGTGCACCTGTTGTTGATGGAAGAGCTGCATGAAAGGCTGGTCTCCTAACAACCAGTCACATTTGTTTATATGGTAAGAAAAACAGAAGCCCCAGAGGGGAGCAAATTAGACACCCCAGTTGGAAGAGCAAGGCTGAAAATCAGAGTTCGCTCTCTTTCCTTTGTTTCTGTGTCCTTGCATCCTGGTTCTTTTGCCTCCTGTCAATCCAGATTAACTAAGCAGATCCAGGCTAAATTCTGCTACTATCAGTAGTGATTAGTGTGAGTTGATGAAACCGGATTATACAGACCGAGTTCAGCCTTCTCTCTAGGCAAGCAACACCATGAGAGTGGAAAGCCTGGCGTCCTTCTCTTCACCAGACTGAAGCTTTCTGGAAGGTTCTAACAAGAGAAAACTTGGCCTCCTGAAGCTGCTCATATACAAACACAAGGGTAGGAACCAGCTATTTCACTTTCTACATTTTTTAAAATTCCTTTTTTTTTTTCAGATTTAAAGTTAAATTATAGAAGAAATGCATGGCATTTTTTTCCATTTCATTGTATTTTTTTTCTCCTAGAAGAGAACCTAATATACCAAGAAATTGAGGACACAGGAGACTACAGAAGGAACTGGGAACTGGCAGTCACTTTTGCTGAGCACCTATTATATACCAGGAACAACATAAGGGAACTTACATATACTCAAGTTCAAGCACGGCTGGAAGCAGGTATTAATACCAATATGCTAAAGAGGAGAAAATTGAGCCCTGGCTGGTGTGGCTCAGTCGATTGAGCACCAGACTGTGAACCAAAGGGTCGCCAGTTCGATTACCAGCCAGGACACATGCCTGGGTTGTGGGCCAGGTCCCCAGTAGAGGGCGCACGACAGGCAACCGCACAGTGTTCCTCTCCCTCTCTTTCTGCTTCCTGTCTCTCTAAAAATAAATAAATAAAACATTTTCTAAAAACCACCTAAAGAAAATAAAGAGGAGAGAACTGAGATTTAGAGGCATTCACCAAAGCAATGTTCTTCATACTCTTCTCTCATTGAAACCAAATGGCATCATCAGGATACTTTTTGAGGGTCTTTCCCAACTAAAAGAATATATACATGAGTGTGTATATTCTAAGAACCATATGTTTTCATCAAGTGTCTAAGGATTCTCTGGAATTATGGTTCCTGCTTATTTTAAAAATAAAAATATTGTAGGGTTCCTTATAAGAAACATTGAGGAATAAATTTTTGTAAAGTATTTAACACTAAAGGGGGCGGGGCTACAGAGTTGACCACAAAAATATCAGTGCTGCAGGCAAAGGGCCTAAGTGACTAGTAATGCTGGCTATACATTCAGCAGATATAGTTAATAATAATAGCTAATGTTAATTGAAATTTTCTATGTAGTGTTTTACCTTTTTAAAAATCTTACTTAGTCAAAACAACCACAACCTCATGAGGGTGATTTCAAATGATTTTGAATAATTTTGATAGAGACAGTATTTAGCAATATTAAATTTAAAAAAACATGACAGTATAATTAAAATTATAGATATGAACTGAATTTTCAATCGATTCAAAATCAGAGGAAAAATTAAAATAGACATGAAAGTGGAGATAAAAAACATGTAAAATGAAACTTTTTCTTTATTGTGAGTATCCTGTGTGTCTGTGTATGTATGTGTGTGTGTTAAATCTTGTCTGCTTCATTACACTATAAGCTCCTTAAGTATATGTCTCATGTCTACTGTATATTTTTTTCCTTTGGCGAATATAGTACTAACTCATGGTTGCTCAATAACTGTTGTTGGCTAATTAGGTACAATTTCATTATGAATTTTAAAAGATTGTTGAATATAATTTTCTGTTAAAAATTTCTGCAATATAATACAAACACAAACAGATCAAACAACATCCATTAATGATGAAAACACTCAACAAAGTAGCTACAGAAGGAAGGTAACTCGGCATAATAAAGGCCATACATGACAAATCCACAGTTAATATTATACTCAGTGGTGAAAAACTGAAAGCTTTCACTTTAAAATCAGAAACAAGACAAGGATGCCCACTCTCACCACTCTTATTCAACATAGTTCTGGAAGTCCTAGCCAGAGCACAGGCAAGGGAAAGAAATAAAAGGTAACCAGATTGGGGATAAAGAAGTAAAAGTATCATGTTTTGTAGATGACATGATTCTTTATATAAAAAACCCTAAAGATTACACACACACACACACACGCAAAACTATTAGAAACGATGAACCCATACGGTACAGTTGTAGGATACAAAAATCCATTTAGAAAAACCCACTGCATTCCTATATGCTAACAATAAAATTTCAGAAAAAGAAATGAAAAAAACAATTCCTTTTGCAATTGTAACAAAAAGAATAAAATACCTAGAAATAAACTTAACAAAGAATGTGAAGAACCAATATGCTAAAAACTACAAAGCATTATTAAAGAGATTAAAAAGACACAATGAAACAGAAAGATGTTCTGTGTTCATAGATTAGAATAATCAACATAGTTAAAATGGCCATATTACCCAGAGCAATATACAGATTTAATTCAATTACCATCAAAATTCCAATGTCATTTTTTAAAGAAATAGAACAAAAAAACCAACAACATCAAATTTGTATGGAAACCAAAAAGACCCCAAAAAGTGAAAGTAATCCTGAGAAAAAAGGTCAAAGCCAGGTAATAACATTACCTGACTTCAAATTATACTACACAGCAGTGATAATCAAAACAGCATGGTATCAGCAGAAAAAGACATATGAACCAATAACACAGAACTGAGAGCCCAGGAATAAAACCACATGTACATGGGCAAATAATTTTTGACACAGGAGCCAAAAACACACCACAGAGAAAACAAAGCCTCTTCAATAAATGGTACTGGGAAAATTGGGAAGTCATTTGCAAAAGAATGAAGCTACACTATGGTTTGTTCCCCTGCTCAAAGATTAATTCAAAATGGATCAAATACCTAAATATAAGATCTGAGACGATGAATTACATAGAAGAAAACATAGGTACTAGACTCATGGGCCTTGTTCTTAGAGAAGGTTCTATAAATTTGACCCCAAAGGCAAGGGAAGTAAGAGCAAAAATAAGTGAGTGAGATTATACCAAATAAAAAAAGCTTCTGCACAGCAGAAAAGAAGCTGCCAACAAAACAAAAAGGCAACCAATGGAATAGAAAATGATATTTGCAAACAACAGCTCCAACAAGGGGTTTATCTCTGAAATACACGAAGAAGTCATAAAACTCAACACCAAACAAACAATCAAATGAAAAAAAATGGGCAGGGGACCCAAACAGACCCAAGATGACCTACAAATGCCCAAGAGATATATGGAAAGATGCTCAACCTCACTAGTTATAAGGGAATTGCAAATCAAAACTACAGTGAGGTACCACCTCACACATGTCAGAATGACTATTACCAACAAGGCAAGTAATAACAAGTGTTGGAAAGGTTGTGAAGAAAAAAGTAACTCTCATTCACTGCTGGTGGGAATGTAGACTGGTGCAGACACTATGGAAAACAGTATGGAGGCTCCTCTAAAAATTAAGAGCAGAGTTACCATATGACCCAGCAATAGCTCTTCTGGGTGCCTACCCCCAAAATTTGAAAACATTTATTTGCAAAGATATATGAACCCCTATGTTTATTGCAGCATTATTCACGATGGCCGAGATGTGGAAACAACCAAAGTGTCTTTTGATAGATGATTGGATAAAGAAGTTGTGGTACATATATACTATGGAATACTACCCAGCCATAAGAAAAGATGAAATACTGCCATTTGTGACAACATGAATGGATGTTGAGGATATCATGCTAAGCGAAGTAAGTCAGAAAAAGCTAAGAACCACATGATTTCATTCATATGTGGGATATAAAACTGACACAGACAACCGTATGGTATTTACCAGAGAGGGAGTGTTGGGGAATAGTAAAGGGTAAGGGGGGTTAAATATTTGTCGATGGAAGATGACTGGACTTTGGATGGTGGGCACACAATGTAATATACAGAACACGCATCATTCAAATGTACACTTGAAACCTATATACTCTTGTTAACCAATGTCATGCCAATAAATTTAAATTTAAGAAATTAAGTTGTTTCAAAAGCAGATCAAGCAATTTGGAACAGAATGTTTTGACTAAAACATGAGCACTAGGGATTACTTATTTAGATTTATTTAGATTTGTATTTTTATATTTTAGATTCCCTAAAAATCACAAGTTTAGTGTTCCAGAAGGGAGTTGTGTAAAAGACCAGACCTTGGGACTCCAGACATACTGAGTTTCACATCCTCCGGGTACATTTAATTTTAAACTACAACTAAATTTTTGTTCCTTTGAATCATAATTGTCTCAGGTTGTTGTGGACTGAATTATGCCCCCCAAACAGATATGTTTAAGTTCCAACCCCTAGTACCTCACAGTATGACTTTATTTGGAGATAAGGTTTTTACAGAGATGATCAAGTTATGAAGTCTACAATCATTACTTCTATTTAACATAGTATTTGAAGCCCTAGCCATAGCAATCAGACAAGACAAAGAAGTAAAAGGCTTCCAAACTGGAAAAGAAGAAGTAAAACTCTCATTATTTGCAGATGACATGATGCTGTATACAGAAAACTCTAAAGATTCCACCACAAATTTTTATAACTAATAAATGATGGCAGTAAAGTTGCAGGACACAGAATCAATATATAAATCTGTTGCATTTCTATACACCAATAACAAATAATCAGAAGAAGAAATAAAAAAAAATTCATTCATAATTATATCAAAAAGTATAAAATACCTAAGAAAAAATTTAACCAGAGAGGTAAAAAGACATGTACTCTGAAATCTATAAGACCCTGAAGGAAAAAGCTGAACAAGATACAAATAAATGGAAGGATATACCTTGCTCATGGACTGAAAAAAATTAATATTGTTAAAAATGTCCTTACTACCTAAAGCAATATACAGATTCAGTACAATCTCTATTAAAATACCAATGGCACTTTTCTCAGAATTAGAACAACTAGTTCTAAAATTTATATGAAATCACAAAAAACTCAAAGAGCCAAAGAAATCTTGAGAAAGAATGAACTGGAAAGTATTATGCTCCCTGATACCAAACAATACTACAAAGCTACAATAATCAAAACAGTACAGTACTGGTATAAAAACAGATATATAGATCAAAGAAATAGAATAGAGGCCCGAAATAAACCCTCACATATATGGTCAAATAATCTATGACAAAGAAGGAAAGGAGATAGAGCAGAGTAAAGACAATCTCTTCAATAAGTGTTGTTGGGAAAACTAGACAGATACAAGCAAAGAAATGAAACTGGACCACTTTCTCATACTATCCACAAAAATAAATAAAAAAATGGATTAAAGTCTTAAATGTTAGACCTGAAACCATAAAACTCCCAGAAGAAAACATAGACAGTGAACTCTTTGACAACACTCTTAGAAATATCTTTTTGGATATATATCCTCAAGCAAGGAACCAAAGAAAAAATAAACAAATGGGACTATGTAAAACAAAAGATTTTTCACAGTAAAATAAAAAAGCATCAACAATATGAGAACACAATATGATAACTACTGAATGGGAGAAGATATTTGCAAATGATGCATCGAATAAAGAGTTAATAAACAAAAAAATTTTATGCTTTGTGTCAGTATGAACAGACCTGGAGACCATTATGCTAAGTGAAAAAAGCCAGTAAGAGAAAGACAAATACCACAAGATTTCACTTATATGTGGAACCTAATCAACACACTGAACTAAAAAGCAAAATAGAGACAGACTCAGAGAACAGGATGATAGCTATGGGGTGGGGGTGGGGGGAAAGTTTAGAGGATGGAGGGACTGAGCAAAAAGGAAAAAGGACTGTGAACATGGACAACAGTGTGGTAATTGCAGTGAGGAAAGAGGTATAAGGGGGTTAAATGGTAATGGAAAAATACAATTAAAAACTTTAATAAAGAGTTAATAACTAAAATATATAAAGAATGCATATAACAGCAAAAATAAAATACAATTCTTAAAGTGGGTATAAGACCTGAAGAGATATTTCTTCCAAGAGGACATACAGATGGACAATAGAAATATAAAAAGATGCTTAACATCACTGGTCAGGAAAATGCAAATTAAAACCTCTGTGAGATATCACCTCGGAATACCTACCATAAAAACAAATCAACAGATGACAATTGCTGGCAAAGATGTGGAGAGAAGGGAAACATTGTACACTGTTGGTGGGAATGCAGATTGGTACAGCCATTATGGAAAACACTATGGAGATTCCTCAAAAAATTAAAAAATATCATATGGTTTTTATTATCGTAGCTTTGAAGTATAGTTGATATCAGGGAGCATACTTTCCATTTTGTTCTTTCTCAAGATTTCTTTGGCTCTTCGGGGTCTTTTGTGGTTTCACATAAATTTTAGGATTAATTGTTCTATTTCTGAGAAAAATGCCATTGGTACCCTAATGGGGATTTCATTGAATTTGCATATTACTTTAGGTAGCAAACACATTTTTACAGTAATAACCATTCCAATCTATTGCCATTCTATCCAGCAATTCCACTTGTGAGTGTTTATCCAAAGAAACAAAAACTTTGATTTGAAAAGAAATATGCACCCCTATGTTCACTGTAGCATTACTAGTAATAGGTAAGATACAGAAGCAACGCAGGTGTCTGTCAGTAGAAGATGAGTGGATAAAGAAGCTGTGTGTGTGTGTGTGTATATATATATATATATATATATATATATATATATATATATGGGACTATTATTCAGCAGTAAAAAAAAAAAGAAATCTTGTCATTTGCAACAACATTGATGGATCTAGAGGGTATTATGCTAGGTAAATTAATTCAAACAGAAAGGCAAATACTGTATGACTTCACTTACATGTGGAATCTAAAAAAACCTAAATCAATGAATAAGCAAAACAAAACAGAAACAAACCCTCAGATGTAGAGAACAAGCTGATGGTTGTCAAAGGAGAATGGCAGGTGGGAATTTAAAAAAATGAGGTCATTAGGGTAGGCCCTAATCCAATATGACTGGCATCCTTACCAAAAAAATAGGGAAATTCGAACATCGAGACAGATGTGCACAGATGGAAGATGATGTGAAGCCACACAAGGAAAAGACTGCCATGAGACAGGAATGATGCAACCTCAGGCCGAGTAATGCCAAGGACTGCCAGCAAACACCAGAAACTAGAAGAGGCAAAGAAGGATTCCGCCCGGAGCCATCAGAAAGCGCATGGCCCTGCCAACGGGTCAGTTTGAGACTTCTAGCCTTCAGAACTGAGACAAAATACCTCCGCTGTTTGAAGCCACCTAGTTTTGCATACTTACAGCAGTCCTAGTCAATTAATACAGATTTATCAGTTCAGTAATTCTTCTTCTGTTTCATTTCAATGACTCTTTGGAGCATTCCATGCTTATTTCATTAATTTCACTCCACTCTGGGGTGGGGGCCGCTTTCTCCTTCCCCCAAGCCTGACTAGCACCTCCACCAAAATCCTGAAGGTAAAAATGTTAATTTATTTTCAAATTTGATTTTAAAGTATATGATCATGTACTTTTAAATTATACCTACACTATTTTATATATTTGGTTTAATTTTTAACTCGATTCATAAACTAATCTACACATTTCACATATTAGGCCTCCTTAGTTGGAGCTCTTTGAACCTAAGGAGTCATGGATACAATTTATGAGGTTCATGAACTTGAATAGGAAAAAAATTACACGCTATTGCCAGTCACTTCTGACTGAAATTTAGCATTTATTTCAATTACAAATATTATTAACACATGGTAGTGTTGGTAGTCTCTTTGACATCAGCAAGAGAAAGTATGGATATTTTCCTGTCGGATTATAATTGTTTCACATGTCTTGAAATGTTATGTCTATTTTTTAGTTTACGATACACATCCTGAATTCTTTACGGGAAATCTGTGATTTGTTTTGCAATTTACAGGGAAATAAATAAAAACATTATAATGGCTTGATGATGCGTGGATGGATGGCCAGATATCTAGATATGGGATAAAGCAAGCATATTAAGTGTTAACAGGAGAATCCTGGAGAGACTGTATGGCCGTTCTTTCTAACAGTCTTTCAAGATCATTAATCTTGCTGTTTAGGGTACTGAGAAGTACATGATCATGTACAACCTTTATACTTTTTTAAAAGCTAATTTTCAATATTAGTAAAATTTCTATGAAGTTGGAGCATTTAAAAGCAACTGCCACCATATACCTAGTGTTATAATATTATAGTTTATATCTATAATAATAAACCAGCATAATAAAAAATTTAATTAAGAAAAAATAAGTATATACATTCCTATATTACCGATTTGGTTTTTAGAATATTTCGAAAACAGTATTCTCATATGATTAGTTTCCTTTGTCATTCTACAAATTTTATATTATGCCTTTAAAGGTATCATTCCTAGAGAGACACCCTTGGGATTTACAAGAATACAAAAGAGTCTATGGCACAATAAATGTAAGAATTTCATCTATAAAGTAATCCTGAAAAAACTAAATAGAAGCAATATTATTCCACAAAGCTATTTCAAAGGATTGACTTTATGGTAAGTTAAAAAAAATCAAGTCTTTAAAATGTCATGTAATATATTAGCACATACAAAATTAAAACCTTATTGGTACCTAAGAAATAACCGACTCACACTCTAGTAGTTACCTACTGAGGTGTGACAAACCATCCCCCCAAATAATGGCTTAAAACAAAATTTGTATCTCATGGTTGTGCGGGCTCACGGAGCTCAAATGGGCCGTTTCCACTGGGGAAGTCTGCTGTAGCTGTGGCGAGGTAGCTGCTGGGCCTGACTCTTCTGAAGCCTTGTCTAGGTTGGCATCCAAGATGGCTCACTCACATGGCTGGCAGTGGATGCTGGCTGTCCACTGGGAGCTCAGGCGAGGCTGATGACTACAGGAAAACATGTGACCTTTCCATGTGGCTGGAGCTTCTCACAGTAGCCCATTTGGGTTCCAAGAGACAGTATCACAAGGGCAAGCATTCCAAGAAACTCGGGGGGAAATGCAACGATTCTGGCCTAACCTTGAAAATCACACAGCATCACTTCTACTGTGGTATACTTGCTAAATGAAAGTAGCAGGACCAGTGCAGATTCAGAGGGAGGGAAGCATACAAGAACATGAATACTGGGCTTGTGGCTCATGAGAGGGGAAAGGGGCATCTGTGGAGACCAGCTACGACATATCCATAACACTATCCTAACCATCTAGGCGAAGGGCTGAGCATAACGCTGCGTTTCATTAGCATGGGGCTTCTGGCTGTTTGCCATGTTTACCTATGACTCCAATTTTGCTAATTATTTCTCAAAGAGCCCCAGATAAATTCCTGTCCTGCTGCATTTCTTATTTTGGCCTTGAATAAGTACAAACGGGGCCAAATATGTGATTTAGTACTCCCTAGTTCCCCATTATCTCTAAAAATTCAACCATGCTCATTCAATTCTTTCAATAAGAGTGGTCTTTTTTTGAAGACGAGATTCATTATATATTTTTTGTCTTTATACCGTTCCCATTCCAAGGACCAACCATACTGCCTTGTACAGAGCAGTTTCCCCCAAAGAATCTGACAATTGTCATCATCATAAAAATAAGATGTGCACACATATCCTGGCCTTTGGAAGAGGCTGGAGAAATAAAACACACGTTGTCATCAGATGAACTCACATGCCAACCCTTCTATCGTTAGTTTCTAAGGGAAGAATGAGACTGTTTTATATCCATTGATGTGATTGAGCATTTTCTTTTTAGTGCATGTGTTTGCAATAAAGGAATTGAATTATATTGTGTCCAAGCAGGTATATCCCTTTGACCAAGGACATTTCAGGATTAATCCCTTAATTGACATTTTAGCAGAATTTTAAAAATAAGAAAAGATAAAGAGGAGAATTAATAAGTTAGACTAGAAGAGGGGAAAAAACACTCAAAAGTAACTCCTTGTCCAGTCAACATAGGTCTTTCAGTACTGAGTTGTTACTAAGACTCCTACAAAGCATCATCCCATTGAGTTAATGAGTCTTCCTAATAACGTATAAGGCAAGTACTATCACTCTTTCCATTTTATAGGAAATAGAGACCCAGAGAGTTTTAAGTGACCACTGGCAGCACCCGGCTCTGACCATCTATATACAGCCTGATGTCAGCACCCGCCTGCTTGGTGGGTCTATCTTTCAGTTATTACAAGAACAGCTGACCAGTGCTGCAACCCACTGAAGGACTTGAAATAGGTCTGTAGCATCTCATTCCCTCAACCCACCTCTGATTTCAGCCACAGCTGCAATGTTTTCTGTGTCCTACTTCAAGCCCAAGGCTTGCGACCTTCTGCTCTCTGCCCCAGGGTCTTATGACCCACAAATATCAACTCAGTCCATCAGTAAGCCCAAAAATATGGGGGACTCATTGCTTGTAGAGTCAGCTCTCAAAAATTAGGGGACAGGAGCTGATAAACAAATCTCTCAACTGCCATTCTTAGAGTAAACTACCCTGGGATGTTCTGATACCCTTCCCAGGGATACCTGGTGCTATGTAGCTCTCTTTGCCCACATCCTTGATGATGCTTTTTTGTTTGGCATTTTCTCCTCCCCTGTCTCCCAGAGACCACCTGCCCAGTAAACTGCCTGCACTGGATCCTTGTCTTAGACTCTGCTTTTGGGACAAGATCTGTTATTATTAGACACACCTGTTCTATTCCACGGAGACAGTGGAGTAGATGTCCAAATCTGAGTGTTTCTTCTGTGATTTCACTGAGTTTTTACTGATGAGGTCCTGGGGATGACTGAGTAGCTGTAGATTTCACATCCAGGCCCTTTAGTTATTTTACTAATCAGACTAATCCCCTTGAGGATAAGGACTTTCAGACCAGTTTCCCTGGTCTGAAATGATTATGTGTTGCACATAAATGGCTGCCTGGGGTTTAACAGGTGCTCAATTAGTACTTGGTGATTAAGTACCATGTTTCTACCTCTTCAAAGGATTATCTCTTTATGTTCTTATCTAACCTATAAATGTGCAAGCAGTATCTTCACAAGTGGATCTCACATGCGCTATTTTCTCTGACTAAGCAGTGCTTTAATTTTACACGCCAGCTTTCCAACACCAATGAGTGTTACCACATATGGATATGTCTGCACCTAATACTCAGGCATGTACTCAAACACAGATGGAGTAAGCATGGCAAAAAGAGCACAGATTTGGAGTGACACAGACCAGGGTGAAGTCTGACTCAGAATTTACAAAATATGGAAGCTGGGACAAGGTAATTAACTTTATTGGACCTGTTTCCTCCTCCACATAAAGACCCTAGTGAGATTTACACCGCAGAGCTTCTGTGAACATTGTATGAAATCATGTGTAAAGCATGTAGATAGCAAATCACACAGCAACTCAGTACCTGGGAACTTCCAGCCCCCCAGTTCTTGCTTGGTCCTCATGATGTAATTATTGTGAGCAACATATACACCTGTTTGAGTCTTAGATTTCTCTTTTGTAAGGGCAGGGTAATGAACTTTCAAGTTTACCTAGTATGGCTGAAGACAAAACAAATAAAACCATGCATATGAATGTTACTTGAGATTTGCACCAGTGTTGACAGGTAGTGGAGGCAGCAAAGGTGAAGCTGCATGAAAGCTGGCCGGAGGGCAAGTTGGGGTGAAATCATGAGAGGCTGCATTTGCCCATTGGGGTGCATAGTTCTAATTTGTCCACTCAGAGAGAGTCCTTTTTCTAAAATGCACAGAGAGGCCAAAAGGACAAGCAGAGGCCTTAAGTGTAATAAATAAAACAACAGACTCCTCAAATTCAAATCCTGGGTCTGGCATTAGCTAGTTGTTCAACTGTAGGCACAGTCCCTCTGTGCTTCGATTTCTTCATGTGTCAAAGAAAAGGTTTTTTATAGTACTCATTGGTTATGAGGGTTAAATGATTATGTGTAAAGCACTTTAGGACAGTGCCTGGCATGCAGTATGCAATCAATAAATGCTCATAGTTAATTATTATTACTATTATACCACAAATATAACTAATATAATAAAAATGAAGGCATGCCAATTGTGAAAGGACACACGGTAGTTATTAGTCATTCAAAACAGAATTTAGGTCCATTCTAAGCCAATCTCTGTGTACGAGTTTTTCAGATGAATCGATTAGTAATTTTTAAATTTATTTTTCTTGATTTTTTTAGTATAATGAATAGATAAGCAACTGAAATACACAAGTTATAAAAACCCAGCTTTAGTGTTTTGATATGACTGAGAGACTTTGTTCTCTCAGACAGAAAATTGTTTTGTTTAGCTCGGGTCAGGGCCATTAGTACCAATGACTTTGAAGAGCTGTCTGTATTTAGTTCAGATCAATGTGAATTTTTTTAAATGTTTTACTTGTAGTAAATTGGGGTAAAATTTTAAAAATTTAACTTGTAAATAAATTGGGATTTGTTACTTATAGATACACAATTACTGTACAAAAAACTCAGTTGCACTTATGATATCTGGGGGGAAAACCCTTTTGGAAAGGAAACAGGATTTACCAGGATTTACCAGGATTATGGTAAATTCACTCATTTGTTTATTTATCCAGAATATACCAAGGACTAGACCTTTCCAACCTAAGTGTTCCTAATAGATTGCCTGAAGCTCTATCAACAGGTCATGCTATTTCTCATGAGAATGTATTATCCTATGGTGACTTACCAACTAACTGCTGACCCTTGTTAGGTTACAAATTCTTCAAGGGCAAGTAACATATTCATTATTTTAATATATAATACTATACATATTATATAAAAAAATACTGGTTGAAATGATAATATAAGCATCAGCCCAGTGAACTTCAAAGACACACCCCAGTAGAGTGCACTGCAGTAATCCGACCCAGAAAGAACGAGAACACAGAGCATCATAAAGCAGTGACTTCTTGGCAAGGGTCTCACCACAGCATCCTGTCCCCTGGAGGGCATCATCAACAATGACGTGTCATTAAATAATAGTCACAAAGCCATTTTGTGGCTCTTTCTGACTGAATGTTGGAAGAAGAGGAAAGAAAGGGCAACGGGGGAGGTCAAAGAGGGAGGGGCTACCTGAACTTCTTCCAGGAGGAACAGAACCTTTTGTTTTTACCAGTTCTGGGACAGCTTTCAGAAAGACAGCCAAAGCCATTCAGATTACATTAATTTGGCCAAACGACTAAATTAAAATGTCCTTGATAAGAAAAGGGTGAAGGGGTGGCTATAGTGAGGATTCATGATATTTACCAGTATCCTCCATTTCAACCAAAACTTACAAGAGATCTTTTTTTTTTAACTGTTTTTTGGGGTGATTCACCCAAAATATGTTGTGAAAAGCAGAGTGACTGTCTTTGGCTATCTTAGCCACTTTCTGCCTCCATTTCCTTTGTTACAAATAAAATTTTGGTCTGTGTAAATGGTGTTTTATGAGTCAAAATAGGAAAAAATGAGAATCACCATATAAACATTTCATTTTCTTCTCATTCTCCCAACAGGCCCTGTCATTGAGACTCTTGTCCTTTTATTAAGTCATCTCAAGAATATATGAGTGTGGTCTCCTTGACTTGCCCCGTTTGAATCCAACCCCCTAAGCTCCCAAGAGAGGCTTCCTTGGGTGCCTCCATTTATAGCACTATAGATTTATGATCATGAACAGAACAGCTTCTTATTTCCTACCACCTTGAGTCTCAATCCCAATCCTGCATCCTTGTGGTTGTGAGATATGTTTAACAGTTATATGAGAAGGTTGAAAGTAAATCTATGTAGTAACAGGAATTATTAACAAACATTACTTTGAAAGAATATATGCACCCCTATGTTCATTGCAGTGTTATTTGCAATAGCCAAGATTTGGAAGCAGCCCAAATGTCTGTGAATTCTCCAAACTCCCCAAAGTGCTTACCCCGATGGAACACACTTTGGCTGCTTTTGGGGTGAGGGGAGTGCAGTCTACATAGTTCTCTATCAGCCGCCTTAGGCCGTCACAGTGGGTTCAGCGATTTTACATAGAAGGCTACAGGCTGGAAAGTACGATTGACATTTCTGATAAGGTTGGCATCATTATTTATTTTTTATTTTTTAATTTTTTTCCTTTTCATTGAATTTATTGGGCTGACACTGGTTAACAAACTTATACAGGTTTCAGGTGCACAGTTCCGTAGCACATCATCTATACACCGTGTTGTGTGTTCACCACCCCAAGTCAACTCTTGTTCCATCACCATTTATCCCCACTTTACCCTCTTCCAACTCCTCCACTCCCCCTACCCCTGGCAGCCACCACACTGTTGTCCATGTCTATAAGCTTTTTCTCTTTTTAAAATTTTGCTCACTTCTTCATATTATCGCTTACATCAGCTTCACTAATTGCTTCAAAGTTGATTATGAAATTGCCTAAGATCATTGCTTTTTGCCAGAAGTTTGTAATAGTTCTAATATTTTATATTATGTAGAGCTGAATGCATGGTACATTGATGTTTGGCATTTTAGTTATTATATGAAATTACTATAAAATATATTTTAATCTTTAAGTTATGGGAACTTATGAAAGACTGGCATAAATGAAGAAGTTGGATCAAAAATTCCTTATTTAATCTGAACCAAGTCTCATCATTCTGGTTGCAATCAAGTCACATTTTTTGAAATCAGAGAAATCAGTTCATATGACTAATAAAAACTGATGGTGAAGCTTTACCCCGAAATTTCAAATCTTGAGCTTAGTTGGACTACATGGTCATTTAGAAGCCATTTAATAAAAGCATTATGTATTGTATCAGTCTATGCTTTACAAAAAACAGAGCCATTATTTAAAATAAAAAAAATTAAAACCATTCTGGTATAAGGGAATATGAACAGACTTTTTCTTGTTCTTAATAAATCAAATGTGCCAATTCATTTATTATGACAATAATTCTCTGTGCATACCCTTCCATCAGCTCCTGGAAGCTGATCTTTAAAAAGACATGTGTCTGTGGTCTCTGGTATCTATTTCCTTACTATGATCCTAACTATCACCTTTGTAAAGAAGTACTGGCATTGACAGGATAATGCTGGGAAATGAATTCTGATAGCCAATAGTTAGATGGCACATCAGTTCTTATATCGGACCCATCAGAGCTCTAGCAGTTACCTAAAGCTTGTCGCCTGAAATCTAATCATAGTGAAACTGTAACAACTCCAATTGCCATTTTCTCCAGATAGTAATGATAGAGCAGAGCTGTGAGAGAGAAATCCTCACTGACTTAATGACTGTATAAAATGCCATGGAGACCTGCATATCTAATCAAGGGCTTAAAAAGGGAGAGTAAACATGAAACGTCCAATCAACTCAGAAAAAAGTGAGATGGTTATCATGTTTTTCACGGAGCTGTAAAGTGAACAAAACCTAAATCAGTGTCCCTTAGGAGTATTCTTTAATCTTATTGTGCTGCCAATCATGGCTGAAGAGGCAGAGCCAGAAGAAGAAATAGTGTAATATGGAATAATATAGGGAAAAAGATGAAAAATCAAGAGAAATACCCTCCAGCAGTGATGGCTTGACCCTTTGAAATAGAGATTCATTTCAAAATTTTAAGTGCATTTCATCTGTAGGAATAAGAATCCTATTTTTAAATGTAATGAGCATGTTATAATTATAATTCAAATAAAAATTCGATGACAATCAGTTGCTTCAAGAGGGATCGATCAAGAGTCTTTAAAAGAATAAATTTATAATACCAGAAAAATGTAACTAAAGTGATGGTCTGCACTGTAAGAAAAAAATTACACAGATTTCTCTTTTAAAATATCTGTGACTCGAAGGAGGTGAGGTCATGACAAGCTTTGACCCTGTCTCCACCCATCTTCAATCAGACAAAAATTAATAGGCAAACCTTGCTAAGAGCCAATTATTATCAGATTACAAGCTCCAGGGTCTGTCTATATTGTTCCCTTATTAAAATTCGAGGGACACGCATTTGGGGTTTGGTTTCAGAAACTTTTTACACATCATTAAATCACTTCTCAAGGCATTTTCAGTGCTTGTTCAGAAAAAAAAAGGGGGGGGAGGCTGAGGTGCTGATAGTTACTCATATTTTGAAACAATTTTCTTTCTTATAACTTTTCACTTCAGGGGCCTCCTCAGCCTTCTCTATTTTTCTGGAACTGAAATTTATTTTCCTTAAAATAAGTGGACAGGTCAATTTATTTTAGCTAAACTAACCTTGCTCTATGGAAAACTGCCAATAGACTTCACTAGTGTAGCCCAATACACAACATCACACACAGGATATCTTATTTCTTTCTGCAGTGTCTATATTGATTTCATGTTTAGAGGTTAAGTAAGGCTCCCAAGGGGTAGAACTTTCTAGAAATACAAAATCCACCTTATATCTTTCAAGGTAGATATTTACCAGAACTGGGTCTGCTCAGAACCCTTGATTCTAACAAGGTCAGTGATGCTCGAGAAGAAATAAATGGTATGAACTGGATCTAGCAATAAAGGACGTGCCTTACAAGGAGTGGAAGAATATATGGTATTTTATTTTAGCTCTTTTATCAGTACTCCTTTCACAGTGTTACTTTGCTGATTTTATGAACTTCAACTGTAATTCGACATTGCAATTCAATAGTCAGTATTTACTGAATGACTGAATGAAATCTTTCCTGTCATTATGAGTTACTTAAATCAATTAAAATATTCTTTACTCTTGACGAACTCATCAAGTTTTTTTTTATAAGACATTAATTCTACTGCAAAGGCAATTCTGAATTTTTCCTACAAAACCCTCTTGTTATTAGCTATCTCTTCCATAAACCCCACTTATGTAACTAAGGAACATCAGCACTACGAAGCTTCCAGATGTTAATGCCTTACTTTCTAAGCTTTAACCACAGGAGAGCATGGTTCATTTAAAAAATCATATCATCATATTCTGTATATGTGGTGTTTGCCACCCTGGATCCATTTACCTTTTTTCTAGAAACAACACTTAGATTTTCCTTTGGGAAGTTCTCCTCCACTGCACGCTGGCTGGGAGGAAGAGTTAGTCAACTAGTCCTCTCCTCCCCTGGCTTGCGAAGATCAAGCTGGGCCCCTCAGATCCTCTTTCACAGGGATTTGAACCTTGAGTAACTTGACACAAGTTGACTTGAGGTAAGCTGACTCACCTCAGAGGAAGGACTCCAAAGAGCTGAGCCATGATTGCTGACACCCAGATCCTGACTTCCAAATTTCCTGTGATTCTCTGAGCTCTCCTCAAACAAAAGTGTGTACACAAATCGCACTGAGAGATTATTGAATATTAAATGATGAAGATCCATCGGGCTGCAGATTTTAAGAATCTGGATGGCTTCCTGGGGATTTGCATTTGTTTGACAAAATATCCCCAAGAGTTCTCCTGCCAGTGAACTAAGGAACACACTGAGAAACGCTGCTGTAAACCGCCAAGAATTCTGTTTCAAATTAAAATGTGGTGCTTTCTTACTGCACATCCCCAAATCGCTTCATCTCATCCACCCTCTACAAACTTTTGGAAAATGATGATTAAAATTGAGCTTTGCAACCTTGTGGGAGAGTAGAGGGGAGGAAAGGGATTCCAGATGTTTTAAGCACATATTTTAAAACTCCCCCTTCCCTACCATCCTTTCCTGTCCCATTCAACTAGACCGTTGAAATCATGAAGAAGCCTATTTCCCAAATCAGAGAATGTCCTATTCGTCTTTGGAGAAAAAAGTTTATGATCCATCTTCTTTGATTATCCATTTGTTCCATAGTCTAATATCTGCCCAAAAGAACAACGTGATTTTCCCAATAACGAAACAATCAAAGAGAAGTCAATGACTCATCTGGGGAAACTTCACAGGCTAGTGGGTACCATGGTGGGGGTCGGGGAGAAGAGTGAGAAACAGAAACTCAGACGTGCCCCGTGTCCAAGTCACAGTGCTGGGAGCAGCTGCTTTGCCCCTTAGTCCCTTTATTCTGTGCTGCTGTTTGGAAATCAGAGTGGACTATATAAATCATTCATTCCTTTGGTGGTGCGGAGAAGAATGGTGATACACTCATCACAATAGTGCAAGGGGAAAAAAAGAGTTAAAAAAAAAAAGAAGCTATTTCTGTTGATTCAAACCAAAGACAATTGGCTGCTATGTCAATGTAATACCAAGAAAGGGAACAGGGGAGTCAGGCTCAATGGGAGGCAGGTCTATTGGCAGAAAGGTCATCTAGCAGAGAAGGGCCCCAACCCAGCCACACAAAGGCCGATGCCTGCCTGAGCTTCCAAGGGGGAAGTGGGCAGTAATGACACATCTAAAATAAGAGCTGCTAGTTTTAAATATGGGAAAGATGTTAGGGCAGCTTTTAATTCAAGGTTTCCCCCCAAATAATCTGGCGGTGTTTCTTATGTTTAAATGGCTGTGCTTCACGATATTTTAAAATATGGGTTTTTAAAAAAGTCACCTATTTTATAACTACTGTTTTTAAGTGAAGCTACTTTGTGGGTTTTGGTTAACTTCATCATTTAAATGAAGTTAAGATCTCTTCTGCACTTGAGCACGTCCTTGCCATGGGTAAAGAAACTGGCTCTAGCTTTAGATCCTTAAAATAAATAAACAGAATATAATCTAAACAATGAAAAAAGGCCTAAAGAGTAAATGATTACTTAGGGTCAAACTCTAGGAACAAAATTTATCTTCTACTTTATAAATACTGAAGAGACCAAGGAACCTAACTTTATATCATCAAAGTTCTAGGGGTGTGTTTTGTGTGTGTGTGTAAATGTGTGTGTGTGTGTGTGTGTGTGTGTGTGTGTGTGCTTCATTAAGAAATGCATTTCACATACATATAAAATAAAATTTTATAGTAATGTCTGGTGGGAACAAAAAAGAATTTGACATTTCTCCAGCATCATTCATTCATTCAAGAATTATGTCCTGAACACTGGCCACAGGCCAGGCATCTTTGCTGGACGACAGGGTTATAACCATGAAAAAGGAACTGAGAGAACTTAGGGTTCAAAGAGGTGCAGATAATTAAAGAGCAATTATGTTAAAGTTTACTTAGTGCCTATAAGATCTGGGAGCAGCCTCTATGGAGGAGCAGAAGCAAAAGGGCACACTGTGTGCTGAAGAAGTAAATGATATTCGTGCCCCTGGGAGACTTCCGGGTGTGAAGGCGCTGAGTCAAGGCCCAGCGGACGAAGAGTGGAGTGATCGAGAAGTGCCTTCAGTGTGCTGATGAGGTTGTGCTTTCTATTCTCAGAAAATGGGAGTCCACGGATGGTTTTGAGCAAAGAAAGAACATGGCTGCATTTGAGAAAAATTACAGCGGTGGCTCTACTGCAGAGGGTGGATTGTTAAAGAATTCAGACTAAGAGAGGGGGACCAGTCAGGAGGCCACTGCCGTAACTTGGGAGGGAACTAGCTGGGGCCTGGACGTGGGCTGAGGTCAGTGGGAGAGAGAGAACGGATTCCAGAGCTTTTGAGGAAGAAGTGACAGAACATGGTGACCGATTGGATCTGAGAGTGCATGGAAGGGACAATGACTCTGTTTCTGGCTTGAACGGCTGGGAGTATAAAGATGTCATTTACTCTGACTGGTAGAATGGGAGTAGATACGGGGTTTAGTGGGAAAGTGCAAGGGAAGAGCAGAAGTGAGTGGAGTTTCTGCAGATGTCTGGAAGCTTTTGGGTGGTTATATGGGACTGGAAGTAGGAAGAACGACTTGAGCTGGGCATATAGGTTTAGTAGCCATCAGCATATAAACAGAATAGTTTTTCCTTCAATATTTGTCCATTTCTTCTAAGTCTACTTCTTTTAGGCTTTCTTTCTTCTAAGAATCCCTCACGTCTATGCCGGTATTCATCAGCTTCTCTAAGAGTTGAAAACAAACTTATGACTGCAGGAAGGATGCCAATTAATATAAATAAGAAAACAAAAATATACCATGTATAAGAGGAGGAATAAGAAGAGAAATATGGAACCAGGTAAATGAGGTATCATAGATGTGACAGGCAAAGTGTTTCAAGGCAGTGGGATGGGGCCGTGGACGTCAAGGCCGACTATCTGACCATCTTGACTGGTGTGTCTTTTTAGTGGAAGGAGGTGATTCACTAGGCCAGCATAAATTAAGAGAAATCTCTCTTAAGAGAACATACGTTCCTCTGCTTACATCTCATATATTCCTGCTGATCTTCATTTACTCAAGAAATGTGCTAACAATGAAGGCATGTCAGAGTGCAAATGCGTTCAACAGGATTTGCTCACCTTACACAAAATAGGCTCTGAACCTCAAAGTGAAGGACTCAACCCTGATCCACACTTGAGCACATCTACATATGACACCTTCAAAGTGAAGGACTCAACCCTGATCCACACTTGAGCACATCTACATATGACACCCCATGAAGGACAGGCTTAAAGAACCAGCCAGACCTCCCCTTCTTTACTCCAAAGCACTCTAAGTAGATATGACAATTTTGCAATTAACATATTTCTCAATTTTGAGATTTTCACTCAATGCATATCAAATGGAATGTTTTCTAACATTAATTTGTATTTTGTCTTATTTATTTCACATTAAATATTTGTTACAAAAATAAAACATGCTTATTGTAAAACGTCTAATGATATAAAAAGTAAAATTACACCGGTCCATCATTGAAATAGCCTTCTAGATCTCTTCTTATGCAAATACGAATACAGACATAAGTATATTCAGAGTAAATGTGATCATACTATATACATTGTTTTGTAACATATTCTCAGAATGTAGACTTCCTTCCATGTCAGCTTATATAAATCTAGCCTTTTTTCTTTAATATCTGTTTGGTGTTCTTGACTATTGGTGGTATATCATGTACTTTCTCCTATTGCTGGATATTCTAGTTAGGCTGAACAGTTTAATGTTCCGTAAATTCGTATACCTGCACCACTGGGCCAGGCTTTCCTGAGAGCAAGGATGATAGGTTTAATTCCTCTTAGATTTCAAACTTCCAGGATAGCCCTGGACAAAGAGCAAGTGCTGAGTCATTGCTTCATGAATGAATGGATGGAAGATGACTACCACAGCTGTGCACAATTAAAGACACTTTTCGAAAGCTTTCTTTCAAACAGTAAGTCAACCTTGCAAAAGTGATGGCTCTTTTTCAGCAACTTTCTTGCAAAAGGAGAAGTGGTGGTCAGATGCAGAGGGAGGTAGGATTAAATAGCTTACACTTACTTGAGTACTTGTTCTGTGCCAAGTGTTTTCATAGTTTAACACATGTAATGTTCAAACAAACCTAACAGTAACATTCTATTATTATGGTTCATTTACTAGAAAGGGAAATTGAGGCATAGGCTGATGGAGTGACCTGCCCAAAGGTCTACAATGTACAAATTTAAGGGTCCTGCTCAAGTCTGTCATTCCTACATTAAACTGCCTCTCCATACTCGTGTGTTCTTTGTGGCATTATTCACAATAGTTAAGACATGGAAACGACATAGATGCCCATCAACAGACGCCTAGATAAGGAAGTGTGGTATATATACGAAGTCTGCCCAGAAGGTATCCATCCATGTAATATGAAAGGTAGAGGCATTTATTGAAGAAGATACAAGGAACATTGTACATAGGACAAAGACGTCTCAGTCCCCTTCAAATTAGGCACCTTAGGACCTCACACAGTTCTCCCAATCACCATCAGGACCCCATCATATTTTCCTGAATGTCATGGACAGTCTGAAATCTTTTCCCTTTCAAAGTGACTTCAGTTTTGGGGAAAGCCAGAAGTTGCAGAGTGCCAAATCTGGGCTGTAGGGGGGATGAGTCACCTGGGTGATTTGATGTTTCACCAAAAGGTTCTGTACAAGACATGATGTGTGAGCAGGCACGTTGTCGTGATGGAGCGCCCAATCACCTGTTGCCCACAGCTGTGGCCTTCTAAATCATCCGAGTAGTTTCACAGAGGAATGTTCAAGCTTAACGCAAAATATGATGCAGACTCATTGCTCTACTCGCTCAGTCATTTTGAATGTGACAGTCACACAGTACCCATGCTCACTCACTGGTGTCTACCATCCCCACTGACTAGCACAGTGAAGTCATCATTGTTCATACATGTGCACTCCAGTCCACTCTCCTTGCCTGCCATGTTACATTGATGTCACGCAAACTGTTCTCATTCTATTAAGAATGGCTGGACTTTTTCCAGACAGACCTTATATATACACAATGGAATATTCAGCCATAGAAAGAAGGAAAACCTGCCATGTGCAGCAACATGATGGACCCTGGGGACATTATGCTAAGAGAATAAGTCAGGGAGAGAAAGACAAATGCTGTTGATCTCACTTATATGTGGAATCAAAAACATAATAATAACAAATAAATAAATAAATAAATAAAGCCAAAGGTATAGAAACAGAGAGTAGAAAAACAGTTGCTAGGGCTAGAAGGTGGGAAAAAATAAGGAGAAGTTTGTAAAAGGGTATAAACTTTCAGCTATAAGATGATTATGTTCTGGAAAATCTAATGTATAATGTTGTGACTATAGTTGATAACACTGTACCGTACCATTGAAATTTGATGAGAGTAGAACTTAAATGTTCTCACCAAAGGAAGGAAGGAAGGAAGGAAGGAAGGAAGGAAGGAAGGCAGGGAGGAAAAGAAAGAGAGAGAAAAGAGAGAGAGCACACGAGAGAGAGAAAGAGATAAGTCTGTGAGGTGATGGACGTGTTAATTAACTAGATAGGAGGAATCCTTTCCCCATCACTATATATATATCGAATCATCACAATGTACACTTTAAATATATTCCAACTTTATTTTCCAATTATACATCAAGAAAGCTGAAAAAAATTTAAATTCTATCTTCCTAAAAACAAACAAACTGCCTCTCCAATGGGAAGAGAAAGCAATGAGTGATAACTGGGGATGTGCTAAAAAAGCTTTAAAGCAACTACAGGGTCCCACGCTCCTAAACCCTCACCAACAAGCTCATTCTCTACACACGCCCAGAGTTTGCAAACCCTTCATTTCACCTTCCCCTCTGTGTTCCTTAACATATTGGCATATTCATCTATCTCATTTTCTATTAATAAAATGTCCTCATGTACTGAAGCTTATAATTAAAGCAAAACTCAAAGTGCTAAAAAATTAAATTATCAAGTTGTTTTTTTATTGGGCAATATTTTTAATATGTATGGTTGTTATTTCTGAAGTTGAGGTCTGCTCTGATATAGGCATATATTTTCAAGATATTTTCACATCCTAGAGAGGTGAGTAAAACTTGTAAAAAATTTTATAGAATTAATATCACCTTACAAATTTGAAGGGTCACATTAAGGATTTTAATAGGACCAAGTTAAAAGCTATTAA
Organism: Mormoops blainvillei; assembly: GCA_004026545.1. NCBI lineage: Eukaryota > Metazoa > Chordata > Mammalia > Chiroptera > Mormoopidae > Mormoops > Mormoops blainvillei. Next base: position 118,261 of record PVJD01004352.1, read on the forward strand.
AAACACATGAAGCCCTAAGTGAAAAGTCAGCAATCTCTTGAGAAAATACCTTTAAGAGGAGGCAAGGCAAAGACATATATAAACTTGACTTTAAAAGACACAGGTCTTAAAAGTGAAATATCTTTCAAGGACATCTGAAGACATAGCTGGAAAAGCTCCAAGTAATTTAAGGTATAATATATATGTATATTAAAACCATTATGCATGTGAGTCTTACTCCTTTTTCTGTGGAGGAATAGAGTCAGTGCCACGAAAACTCTTTAAGAAGTCATTTACAATAAAATGTATTTTCCAAGGTATATATGATAAGTGTGTAGATTAAACTTATTTTAACTAGTAAAACAATTTTGATCATTTGAAAAAGTATGAATTGTGAGAGAAAGCTATACAAAAGCTATACTTTCATTTAAGAGAGGTATTTCACCTACAATTCTACTAACCGAAAATCTCTGTTACCTGCCACTTCAGCATCTCAAGTTCAATGATAACTAATTTTTATACTCAGGTGCACTACAAAATTTGTGTTAATTAAATTTAATTTTAAGCCCATTATTTACACTTAGAAGGATATTCCAAACAAGATGACCAAAAGACTATACATGGAATAGGATTAGATTTCAGTTTGAATCTCAGTTGGCCACTATCAGACTCTGTGGCCTGCGGCAATAGAGTTATTTCTCTCATTTGAAGTTTTCTCCTCCATAAAGTGGTGATATCATCACTGCCTTGCCTATTCTTAAAGGTTGCTTTAATGTCAAATGAAATGATGAGTCTAAAAGTACTTTGTAAACTCTGCAGGACTACGTGACTGTGCAGCAAGCGACTATAACAATCAGAATTTAACTACGGGACTGAATTGCTCAGCAGTTTTGATATATTAAAAATAATATTTGGTGATCTCACTACATTCACGTGCTCTAAGAGTTCAGAAGTGATCATATGCTAAAGATAGTGTGCTCTCATAGGGGACTGGTAATGCATAGTCTAGGTCATGCTCCACTACCTAACTTGTTTCAAAGCTTTTCAAGAGAATTAGAATTAAGTAACCAACACAGGCAGTAACCAAGTTGGTGTAGAGCAATTACCAACTATTTTCCTCCCTACTACTCCCTACTACTTTCCTGTTGTAGAGATACTAGATCTTATGATCTCATGTCATAGTGGCTACTAATTTTTAAAAAACAACTGTATATCAAGCAATGTGTTAGCTGTTAACATTTCATTTTAACTCTAAAAATAAACCTTCAAGCTTTTACTATTTGCCCAATTATAAAATGAGAAAACTGGGGCTCAGCAAGAGAAATGTACTCCGCACTATCACAATAAAAGAAACAAACAAACAAACAAATAAATAATAACACCAACAGTCAAACCCAGGTCAGCTTAATTCCATATCTAACTATCTGTATATACCACTTTGTCTCTAACCACTTTATTATACTAATCACCAGTTGCTTCATCCTTGTCTGCTGAGAAAAACAAAAAAATCTCAAAAGACAGCCTAATAGAAAAAGAGGCAAGGACTTGAACAGGCACTTCATGGAAGAGGCTATTCAAATGGTCAATAAATATATAAGAAAATGCTTGATTTTATTAGTCATCAGAAAAATGCCAAGTAAAATCATAATGGGGGTATACTTGTGTTCATTCACTGGACTGGTCAACGTGTAAAAGATAACATCAAGTTTTAGCAAGTGTAAACTGATTGAACCACTTTGGAAAGCTGTTTACCAGTATTGGCTTGATCTAAATATATATATATATTTATTTATTTATTTATCTCATGACTTGACAATTTCAGCTTTAGATTTAAGTCCAATAGAAATACACACATAAACATTCACAAACATCATGTCACAAATGTTTATAGCAGCACCGATTCCAACAGTCCCAAACTGGAACTACCCAAATGCCTCTCAACAGTGGTATGGATAAATAAATTATGATGCAGTCTCATAATGGAATACTATACAGCCATGAGAATGGGCAAGCTGTATCTAGTACAGCTACATACAACCAAATGGATTAGTCTCATAAATATAATGATGAGACACAGAAGCTAGACAAAACAAATGTATTTAGAGTGGGACAAAAGGAAATGTACAGTTATTTGTATGGAAAATAATACAATAATTAATACATAATAACACTGGAAAAAATTTCTGTGTTCATGTACTCACAGCTGTAAACCTACTTTTCCCCCAGCCTGTGTTGTGTAAGTCCATCTGTATAAAACTTAGAAACAAGAACTCGTTCATGATATTAGAAGTCAGATTAGAGGAAGGGAAAGTGATTGGTGGGTGGAAGGGAAGATAAGGTGCTGACATTCCTTGATTTCTTGGTTTCATTGCTGGTTATATAGACTCATTCACTTTGTGAACTTTCATTAAGCTTAACACTTATGATTCCTGAAATTTTTGCATGTATGTGATTCTTTAATAAAAAGTTTACCAAGAAGAGCCCCGGCTGGTGTGGTTCAGTGGATTGAGAGCCAGCCTGCGAACCAAAAAGTTGCCAGTTCGATTCCCAGTCAGGGCACGTGCCTGGGTTGTGGGCCAGGTCCCCAGTTAGGGCCACAAGAGAGGCAACCACACATTGACGTTTCTCTCCCTCTCTTTCTCCCTCCCTTCCCCGTCTCTAAAAATAAATAAATAATATCTTTAAAAAAAAGTTTACCAAGGAGAGTTAGTATAAATTTCTTCTCCTCAATGCATGCAAAAATCAGTATTGTAAAAGTGTTTGAGCTGAGATGCACACAGAACTTACTATCCCTTTAAGTTTAAGGGTATTAATCAGCTGACAGATTTTCATCTAATTTAATAAAATAAAAATAGCAAGACAGTTTAGATAAAAATAGGATATATTGCTGAGATATGAAGCTGGGTTCTAAAAGAATGATTGTTAGGTGTAAACCACATACTGAAGGCGAGATTGTGACTTCAGATTATAATGTCAAAAAGCAAGAGAGGGGCCACAGCCTACAGGGTGGACCCGCTGCTCACAGAACAATTTTTAAATATGAACGCAAGATTATTCAAGTTAGAGAAGGGAGCCTGATAGAGGTGACAGCCATGGAATGTGAAAACACGAGAAATGAGGTATTATGGCAGGCACATAACTTTAATCCAAAACCACATACATTTCATACACTTTCTGAGAGGTAATGTTAGAGTAGGAGGAATTCTGAAGAAAACTGTTGTACTAAAAAAGGGTGTAAGAACTAGTGGCGGACTGAGATATGCACACATATGTATCAGCTGATTTATACAGTATTATATATATATATATATTCGCATATACACACTTTTAATTCCTAAGGTTTTGTTGGCATTTAGTACTGGTATGATCTAAGTCATCACTCTCTTAAAACAGACCACAGATTCCAGAAAGGACACCAGGATGGTCCACTTAATGGGCATTTAATGGTCAAAGCCCCAATCACTAGTGCTGCACAGAGTTTGGGGCCCCGCTTTGCCCTGCTGTCTACCCGGTCATTCAATGAGTAGCTTCCAGGCCCCATGGGCCATCTGCTCTGCAGACAGCAGAGGTTACTGCCAGGCTCTGTACAGAGGGCTCTGTTCCTCCAACGGAATGAAATAGGTTTCAAATGTAACATCCCTATAGCTTTGGGGTGGTTACCTATAAAGAAAACTGTAATCCGTGTATGAAACTGCCAATAGGCTAAAGCAGCAGCAGGTGAGTTAATTTCAAATTCCCAAGATAGATGTTCTAAAATGAAGAAAAATTTATTTCTAGTGACCAAGATACATTAATTTCCTTATCTTTAAAATATAGTTGTGCTATGTGTTTTGTGGTTCCTTAGCCAAAATAACATGGTAAAAGTTTGAGAATTAGCAGAAGAACCAAATCTTCAAACCTTTCAGCCAAAACTCTAGAAAATAGAGATTATGCTGTCTCTTCTGTTTATTTACATGTTCAATGTCAGTAAAAGGACAAAAATAAGTAGGATAAAAAGCACTGCTTTGTTTGAGGTCTTATTTCAGAAGTCCTCTATTCAATAGGTTATACAACCATAGTTTTCTTCAAATTCAGTATATCAATAAACAGAAATTCATAAAGCTATAGAATTCTCAGTCTTCATTATATTATAAAAATATGAATACATTTTAATTTTTTATTTTTAAGATTTTCTTTATGTGGATAATTTTACACTTTCGAGACTTTGAAACACTTATTCTCAAATCCTATTAAAAAACAACTGATTTTTCTGTTGGAAAAAAGAAAATCTCTCCTGGAAGATGTTGTCTTTAAAAATCTTTGTTGGTTACCTCCCGACTACATTTATTCTTTACGTGTCAACTGTTGCATTCAAAAGACAAATGGCACCAAATGTAACAATTACAAAAACCTTTAATTAAAGGGTTTTTAATGCTTTTACTTATTCAATAAAACTGAATATTACCTTTAAGATTTGACAAGGAATATCATTATCTCTTTCCCACCCTCCCATCCCTAGTCTCTAAATTAATTATTTATATTTTATCAGATTATGACCTTGTTTGTCCTGGAAGTGTCACATATATCTCTTCCAGTGGCCAATTTTCCAAGGTCACAGATTTCTTTACATTATATGCCCAAGAACTGATTAGCTCTCTTTGTAGATTTTCTGTTTGTTTTGCAGCCAGGACTCTCCAACCAGTGTTGAGCAATTCAGCACTGCAGTTTGGCCAGCCTGCAGAAACCTCCTGCTCCCTTTCTCACTGCTCCCTGGAAATAAGGTGGCCGCGTGCAAAAGGAATATGGAAATAAAGCAAGCGTTGCCTCCGAGCTTGTCGGCGAGTGTACTGCACAGCACATTTCAATTAGCACCCAATCATTTTAAGTAGCGATACTTCAGTGTTTGTGCAAGCCTGCCTTGTAGAATTTAATACTCAGACAGCCATTTTGCAAAACACAGCAGGTCCATGAAATAAGGGCTATTTCAGTGAAATAATCACAGAATAATAAAGCTGCTGTAAAGGCTGGCATTAATGCAACAGCTGTGTCATCCATCAAATGATTATCATCTACTCTTTTTCTGAAGCTGATCAGAATAAGATTTAATGGTAGCCTCTGTGGCTTTCTTTAATGTGGCAAACTCCACAGTATTCCTCTCTAAAAGAGAATTTCTTCATGCTATAATTCAAATATGAAAACAGGACTACTGTACAAGAGAATATCAACTGGTTTGCACTGATACAGATCTCTGAGACAATGGACTTCCCAAACAATCCCCGTGCAAGTTACTGTCAACCTTATCAAAGTAACACAGCACTAAAGAGATATATAAAACATCTCCAGGAAAACAAAACAAAACAAAACAAAACCCTCAGAATCTCATATACCTCAGGTGCCTTGAAAACTCGTTGTACAAATGATTGATTCTCTGACCGACCCTCAGCACAGGGATTAAAAACATCTCAAAGAGGCAACATGCATCAGACAGACACGAATAGTATTTTGAGCCCCTAGCTGAAATTCTACAGCAATAGAAACTTACATAGGACACCCGTACTCGCCGCCGATGCACCAGCCCACAGCACTGCATGAAGAGCGGTGCAGAACGCAGTCAGCGTGTGGCTTCACCCAGCTGCACTGTGCCTTGTCTTCTCATCAGAGCCACTGTCCATTTCTTCCCACCTTCTGACTCCCAGGTAAGAGGCATGGGCAAATCCACACTTAGCTTCTGCCTCCTAGGTAGTTTCTAAAAACACCACTGTTCTGGCAGACATGCCCAAACTTTGTTTTCCCTGTTTTTCTTTTGCAGGTAATTTGATAGCTTCTTCTTCAGACAGTTGTCGATTGACCAGAAATCTACCAAAAGTATCACTCATTTCCCTGCAATAACTATTGCTAACACATGGTGACGACCGGCGGATCATTAGAGTTTCTTGGCAACGTTTTGACAGTAGCCATTCTCAACTCGGGAGGTTTTTGATCAGAGAATCTTGCATTTCACAAGGCTGCAGTTTCCTCCTGCTTTGTGCAAGAGGAGGCCTGTCCCCGATGCTGTTTATGTTACTGCTTCTAAGAACGCTGCTGCTCCAGAGGCTGCTCTGCCATTATTGCCTTCTTCCCGATGCAGGCTGGCAGCAGCATCCCTTGCTTCAGTGTTCCCTCTGTAACACTTTGGGCATATCGGATCTGTGATTTCTCCCTCCTCCCTGCACCCTGAAAAATTACCAAGTCTAGACTTTAATTCACTCTGGATTCCGAGGACTGTAGAACCACCCTCCAAATTGTCAGATGCTTTGTCTCCAAGTACGTGTTTCACATGAATGGTAGAAAGGATACTGGAGTGGCCTCAGGACCCGGCTCCCTCAATCACTGCAGCTAACAGTTTATTTGTTGTTGTTGTTGTTGTTGTTGTTTTTGCTTATTGCCAAACATTAATTTTCTACATTAAAGCACAGTAAATAAACATAACTCCAGCAAGCAAATCTGATCAGAGTCAGAGAAAATTAACTAATTAAGTAATGTATCACCTATGATTTAGATACAAAAAGCTAAATAAGGCTGCCTTCCAAGCACGAGATCTTACAAATGACTATGCCTTGTAACCTATAATTTATATCCTTTCCTAAAGACTCGGTTTGCAGAGGCTGAGCCGATCATAACATTCTTCCTAAAAGGCCCTATACATGTCACATCAGAAAATGTGAATTATTAATTCATCTGGGGATTAAACTATTAATTTGTATGATACCAACCATTCAAATTAGCAATGGCTTACATAGACTTTCAGTGCGTCACAGTCATTGATCCGCATTTGCCCCCATGTCCAAGTCCTTCCATATACTGTTGCCACCTGAGAAGATATGCTATGTTAACTATTTCATGTCACAGATTAAGATCACCCACCATGATGCTCTTAAGGCCCACAGAAAGTATAAGCCTATTAATTCTCAACAACTACTGACATTTCCTTAGAACCTATGACTTTAACAACTCTATATTATTATAAATAGTCTAAGAGGTTATTAGAGGTGAAAAAAAACCCATCCTGCCTCAGTTCTATATTCTTATTTGACTAATGAAATAACTGAGGCCCCAAGTGACGAAGTGTTTTGTCTATAAGTAACATGAGCAATTGTATTACCAACACCTAGTAATTTATACAATTTAAACAGGCTGTAAAATTTCTATAGCTTTATTATAAACTTTTTAATCTTCTATGTATTTGAAGGTCCAAAAGGCAAATATGGATAGAATCTAGATTGACAATAAGGTTACTTTTGTGATTATGTCATAAACCTGAAATAAAACAAAGTTTCTGAATCACATAGCAAATTGGGTTTTTGAAAAAAAACTGTACATTTTCTGGACCATGCAAGATCTATTTCTAGTACGCAGGATTTCAATTTAAAAAAAAAAAAAAACTTTAATGAGAAATACAGTATATAAGAGAACATAATTCAGATTTAATTTCTTCTTAAGGACCCTTCATCAACATCAACCAGAACACATTTGCTAGGATAACTGAATTTAAAAAAGAATAAAAATTAAAACAATGTTAAAATATGATGAAAACACTGAAGGCGTCGTCTCTTCAATGATTGTGAATTTGATTTGTAATTCACTGAACTTTTCATCAACTATGATATTATTATACACAATGAGAGAGACCCCCAGTTCACCCGAGATTACGCCCACTTTGCCATTCAAGAACCCATCAAAGGATGCCAAGACTAACTATTGATTCAGGTAAACAATTATTGAGCACTTTCATTTTGCTCAGCACTGTGCCAGATGCTAGGGATAGGAAATGAATAAAATATATTCCCCACATGTCTTCAGGCACTTAAAACAGAGGAAAGAGAACAGTGTTTGAGTGCTATGAGAACACCAGTGGCACAACTCCTACATATGTCTACAAAGAACACTAAAGGCTTCACAAAGGTGGGAGGCTCTTGGTCTAGCCTTTACAGAATGGATAAAAGGTAGAACTCACATCCAGTGAGAAATGGAGGCAGAAAGGCTCCCTGGCAATAGGGTAGGAAATATGAAAACACAGAAGGTTATATACAGTATATATAAAATAAATTCTGTTTCTAGAGACTACTGGAAGCAAGTATACAACTGTTCATGATATAATAAGATGACAGGAATATATCCAAAGTCCCTCAAACTAATTGTATGTCCCTGATATTTAGCACAGTAACAGAGACATAGCAGCTATGACAGAGATCTGTCATTGTCCCTTATTAGCCATTCTTTACTTCATCTACAAGAACAGAAATCAACATGTCACTGCTGGGTGAACATCCCAGCCTCCTTTTCAACCTGCTATGGCCTTTGAACCAGGCTATTTTCAATAGGATAGGAGTGGGAATGAAATGTGCCAATGGCTCAGTCATGTGTCTCTTCTTTCTCTTTTTCCCTTCTCTTGCTGACTTCAATGTAGATATATGAAGTCTGTATGGAAAAAGGCCAGCCATGGTTAATAGAATGAGGACAGTTTGTGTGACATCCGTGTAACCTGGCAGCCAAGGAGAGTGGGCCGGAATGCACATGTATGAACAATGACAACTTCACTGTACTAGTCAGTGGGGACAGTAGACGCTGTTGAGTGAGCGTACGTACTGTGTGGCTATGGCATTCAAAATGACTGAGCAAGTAGAGCAACAAATCCGCATCGCATTTTGTGTTAGGATTGAACATTCCTCCATAGAAACTATTCAGATGATTCAAAAGGCCACAGCTACAGGCAACTGGTGACTGGTAGTTTCATCATGACAATGCGCCTGCTCATGCATCATGTCTTGTACAGAGTTTTTTTGAGAAACATCAAATCACCCAGGTGACTCATTACCCCCTATGACCCAGATTTGGCACCCTGAGACTTCTGACTTTTCTCAAAACTAAAATCACCTTTGAAAGAGAAGAGATTTCAGACCATCAGTGAGACTCAGGGAAATATGATGGGGCAGCTGTTGGCAAATGGGAGAACTGTGTGAGGTCCCAAGGTGCCTACTGTGAAGGGGACTGAGCTGCCACTGTCCTATGTATGATGTGTGTTGTATCTTGTATCTTCTTCAATAAATGTCTCTATTTTTCATATTGCATGGCTGGATACCTTCCGGACAGACCTTGTACTGCCAAGAGCTGGAAATGCCATTTAAGTCGAAGGAGGCTGTATGTTCAGGGAAACAGAGCCCCAAGACAGAAAGAACCCAAGTCCCTAGGACTCTGTCCCTGCCAAGTTGGCCCTGTGTTGCCTACATATTGGCAGTGACATGAAAGAGAAACTCCTATATTAAGTCACTTCTACTTTGCCCTCAGCATAAATGCTAAGCTTGTACTTTTAAAAGTATGTACTTCAAAGTATTTCTGGAATGAATGATTAAATCCCAGAATCTAAGACTATGGAGGAGGTGGGGGATTCGGAGAGGAAAAGGGGCAGAGGAAGGGAGTGCAGGGTTCAGAGAATGGGCTGGGACTAGACTACGAAGCACTCTGAACACCATGGCAAAAATTAAAATTTATTTGTAGGACACACAGAATTACAAAAGCCATTAAGTGAGAAAACATCTGTTGTTTTATCAAGATAGAGAGGGAGGGAAATCCCCAGTGTTTGGTTTAAAAAGCTGGTCAATATTTCTATATTAGTGAGAAATCTGAAGCTCTTAAATGTCTGTAGTTATCTGCAATAAATAGCTACTAAATAATCAAGTCAAATAAAGTCAATAACACTAGCTCTTCCGTTCATGTAGCTAAATCACAAACCTAATGAGTTGTTAAATTTGCTACTTTGTTATAATGTGAGATACATTAAGCAAAATATTAAAAAGTGACAGTGAGAGGTAGAATGACGAAAGCAACGCAATAAATACAATGGACCATAAGGTCTATGATATCAATTTTTAAAGTCCAGACTTCTTCCTGGGCAGTCTTCATAAAGCATGAGAATTAATGTTGACTTACTCTTCACTTTCTGTATTCTCTTAGGAGGAATAAAGTGCACTGTGGTTGTTAGCCATTGGGTGAAGTGCTTCTTTTGAGAAGGAAACTCTGACAACAAAGGAGAAGACCATGCCTAGAGGAGCCCCTGCAGTGGATCGGGAGGCTCCCTGTCTCGGTCTGAGAGCGGAGGGCTTGCGTGGCTCTGGCTTCTGCAAAGGAGTGCCCCTCCCTCACGGACACTCCAGCCCACATACCCATTGAACTCTTCCTTTGTAGCGTGTTGCCACAACGGCAGCCATTCAGAGCCTAGTGTTCTTAAGTGCTCCAAAAACCTGTCCACTAACAGCAGTAAAAACAAGCCGAAAAAAATGACCACGTGTCTATGTTCATCCATTCAGTCAGAAACATCAGCTGAGGGTTACTCACCATGTGCCCGTGTCTGACACACATGCCTGATAAAAGACAAGTGAAATAGCCATGGTCCTTGACTGAAGAGAGGTTAAAATCCAGGGGAAAAGACAAGTTGAGTCAAACAAACATACAATTCCAAACTGATTGGCTCTTCTAAAGAAAGGACAGAATACTGTGGAAATGCATAGCAAACAGGTGTCTCTAGAGCTAGAGGTGTCAGTTAAGGCTTCCCTGAAGAAGTACTATTGAGCCGGGGTCTTAAGGGTGGGAAGGAGGTCACTAAATGTAGGGGAGAGGAAGCAGGAAGAGGGAATATAGCAGCCATCACAGATGGAAGGGGCACGATTTACAAAGTTCTCTGTGGCAGAAGGGAGACTGCTGTGTTTAAACAGCTGGAGGGTGAAGTGAGGGGGAGGGTGGGACCGGATGAGGTTAGGAAGGCAGATGGCTGCCAGGCTATGAGGACCACGCTGAGGACTTTTATCTCTTTACTCGGAGCAGTGGGAACCCGTTCATACAGATAAAAGACATGACCAAACCTGTATCATTTACAACACACTTTGGTAGTGGAGCTGAAGCTGGACTGGCAGATGGGCCAGCGAGGACGCAGGGAGACCAGCTAGGAAACTGCTGTAATCATCCAAGTAAAAGATGGCAGTATCTTGAATAAGGCGGTGGGGGCCGAAGGTCAGAGAAGTGGATGAATTAATGAGATAATTTAGAAAACAAAAGACGGGTTAAGTGCATGCATAGAAAACAGAAAAAGAAATCCAATGCAAAAGACGCATATTCCTAAATCCTCTTCATTCTGGACATTTCCAGCCATCAGTGAACTTGAGTCTCCTGTAGCACAATCTATGATAAATCTTAATTTTCATGGCAGGTCCAGTTTGCATCTCTCCTAGGTCAATCCTTATTCTTCCCTTAGAATCTTGAATATAATTTCTCTCTGGCATCTTTCACCTTCCATGGAACTCTACTTCTTTAGCCAATCAAAGCACTGTTTAATTTTATTCCAGCTTCTACAGATTTAAAACCTTCTCATTTTCTGTCTGTTATGTCTCACCAAGGTGTCGGGGTTCTCTTTTTATCTACTCTTACTTTTTCTAGACCAACCACCAGGCATTTCTTCTCACTAATCAAAATGGCATCACTAGTTCATTCACCATCTATGTGCAGGTTTCAGCAGATGTAAATAACTGGAACTACACGCAGTATCACGGGGGAGAAGTCATACTTTCAAAATGAATAATAATCATAAAACGTGTCCTAGACTTCAATGATAAGTTGAAAACATATTTTGTGTTCTAGAGTCAGAATACACATGCAACAATCAAAATGAAGAGCAAGATCTGTAACCTGTAAATCCCAGGTCTCTCGGAGCACTGCCATATTGAAAGGAATGAAATCCAACAACGACAAGTAATTGAAAATCAAGCAAATCTTCATTGCAGAGCTCAGGGAACAAAACAGAGCAACACCAACTAAACACACCCTCTTTCCATCCCCTTCCTCTCTGACACTAAAGCTACTTGCAAGTCTACCCTCACTCTGCAACACAAAGAAAAACATCAAAAAATTCCTTTCCCAGGTACTCAGCTTCCTGATTCTCTCTCCCTTTCTTAACCTATATTTCCCAGCCTTATATTTGGTAGATTTGATTAATTTCTGAAATATTTTAATTTTTCTTTCATTTTCCTCATTACTCTCATCACTTGGATTCAGTACAAAGAGGGTCAGCAAACAAAAACCCTGTCCCTTCTGTTCTGCATCTATAGCCCTCTCCCTCTACCCAGACTTCACGTTCTGTACGACCGGGTGGCTAGTAATGAGGGGATATTATTAGATACCGGTGGAAGAAGAAACACTAACTAGGCAAAGGCAAAAGTCTCTTCATTTAGGATAAGGAGAGAGAGTGGAATGGCCAGGAACATTCATGGTTAACATTTTCCACGCCACATGGTTTTTTCAGAGGATACATTTGACCAGTTCATTCCATTCATTATCGCTATAAGGAAATGTAACCTGTGTATAAGGGAAGACAATGCTGACAAATCTCTGATGATAATAAGATGAAACACTTGACAGCGGCTATTTTGATCTCCTATTTGTTTAAAAAGACCAAGAGAGAGAAGCACATGTTTTGTCTCATTGCCATGAAGCATTCCTGATAGATTTCAGAATTCTGTGACATATGTATAAGCCACCATGTATTTTTATTAAAATTCTTGTCTGAAAAGGTGCCATCAGGGCCAGTCCCACCACTATCTGAATAACCCCCCTATGCAATTCATTCACAAAATTGACAATTGGCAGCTGTTTAAAAATCCACGGCTGACGTGTTCAGGTAAAGAAGGACGACAGCCAACATGCATCGACACTTCACATAGATCCTCCTTTGATTTTCCAGGCACCCCTACGAGACGAGTAATGCTTTTATCTTCATTTTGTAAACAAAGAAATTGGGGTATAATGAAGTTAGTTGCGCAAGAACATGATGGAGCCAGGAGCTCTACACAGAAGTCTGACTCCTGAGTCCATGGTCTTCCCGTGCTCTCTATTGAATGTAAAAAACATTTTGATAGGCTGACCCTGGGGGAGTATACGGTGATTGGGTAACTAATCCACTCACACAATAGACACTGTGTTCTGTCCGGAGCCAAAGTCAGCGCGCCTTCCAGGGGCCCTCCTGCTGGTTTCCCAAATCTCCCTTATCATCCTACAAAACATGTCTGCTCCTGAACTTCTTCCTTTTCTCCTTCTTACAAAGTCTGAAATTTTACCAATTGGAAAATTCGTTTATATACCAAGTATCTTCTTAGAAAAAGTAAACACTGCCCATTTATAGAAGCTCTAAGTCATTTGTACAAGTCAAGTTATTTAAAAACTTATTTTATCTGTTTATATTTATCTCTTCCCCAATCTTGCTTCAGAAATAATTTAAGGCAATTGACAAGAATAAATTTTAAAATAATAGTTAAATAGTACAAAATAAAAGAGGGATTAAAAGAAGAAAAAGAGTAATAAAGACGGGGACATAAAACGAAGGCAGAAATGAGGTTTGAAATGCATCCCATAATAGCTGATGTACTTCTTACAAATGAGCCATACATTTGGCTCTAAGTTTTCTAGCAGCCAACTCAAAAAGGGAAACTCGGTCAGTTATATAAATTACTGTCTATGCACTTAAAATAAACCAAATGCTGACAAGAACGACTCTGCTTGGCACTAACACCAGGTACTGAATTCTCCTGTAGGTCCCCATAAAAAGGAACATTGTGTAAAGTGATAAACAACACGCCTTCAAAACGTCCTTGTGGTAAATGCCACAATGGGTTTTAAAGAGCTGTTTCTGAGACTGACCTTCACTGGAAACTAGGTTTCACACTACAGCAACAGTCAATAAAAGAATGCAGGGGGAATGAGGGGAGAACGGGCTAGAGAAGATACTTAACTCCTTACAGATTTGGCTCGACCCACAGTGCTAACAGCAATAGTAAACTCAAGAAGAGCTAACATTACCAATGCAGTACTGAGGAAGCGCTATGCCTTTAATCTTCATACCAGCTGTCAACAAGGTACTGTTATTTTTTTATCCCTAGATTACAAATAAGCAACTGGGTTAAGGAACAAACAGTATTTGAGCCCAGATATGTCCGAAGCTCTTGCGTCCAACCACTAGGTCTCCAGAGATTAATTGACTGATTGACTGATTTCTAATCCCTCACCAGAGGGTGTATTTATTGATTTTAGAGAGAAAAGAAGTGAGGGAGGAAGAGAGGATGAGGAGGAGGCAGTGGAGGTGGGGTGGAAGAGAGATAGACAAAGACATCAATTGGTTGGTTGCCAATTGATGCTCCCCAAAACCGAGGATCGAACCAGCCACCTAGATTTGTGTCCTGACCAGAGATTGAACCCATAACCTTTTGGTGCAAGGGTTGATGCTCCAACCAACTGAACCACCTGGCCATGGCCAGAGTTTGATTTTTTTAAATGTTGTTTCTTTTACCTGAATCAAATATTTATTTTCCAAGAATATACAGTTCAACAAAGCTGGCTTCACAAGAATTGACTTTAATTAGTACAGAAAAAACACGGAGAAAGTCTCCTAAAAATGTATCCATTGAATATGGTTTCAGAAGGTAATCCTCCCAACTGTTGAAAGAACTGGTAGGTCAGGTGCTGTATAAAGTGTTTTAGGGCTCCGGAGAGGTCATGGTAGACTCTGTGTCCTTCAAACAATCCCACTGAATATTGTTTCTCATTGATGAGCTTATAACTATTAGATGACACTGACCTCAGGGCTGATATTATTTGGCTAGTTTAACACATATCCCTCTGATTTACCAATATCAAGCTGGAAGTACAAGAGAAGTTAAGACAAGGCCAGCCACTTAGGTTTATGCTTGTCCTTAAATCAAATGGCTTTTTCTCTGAACATCTAATTACCATGCAGAAATTGCAGAGAATGGGATGAAGAGGAGGTAGGTAGCGTCAGTGAGTGAACACTTTGGGGATAAGAACACGGCTGCGAGGGCGCTGGAACTTAAGCCTTCCTGATGTTGGGTCTCTGGACAAGGGCTTAGAATAGCAGAGATGGGGAAATGAAAGTCGAGGAAGCCCAAGGTAAATGTTGTTGTTCAAAATCAATTTGCCTTGGTTTTGTTTCTGCATTAACATTCCTACAAGGGTCACAAGTATCTGGAGATTTTAAACCTTAAACATTTAGTTTGTTCAAAGGTAAAAGACTCCCTTCCATTGTTCTTGCTTGAAGAGCTCTCCACATGTAGAATGGACAACTTGGAAAAAGGTGGAATAAAACTGAGGGCTGGCAGACTGGCCCGAGGGCCTAGCTGGAAGAGATGTGTTAGAATAATCAAACACCAATTGCCTTGTAGAATGTCATTAAACTGGCAAAATTTTATATTTCTTTAAGATGGGTTTTGGAGCATTCGACATGAACAGGAGTTGAAAAAGTGAGAGAAAGTATCTGTCTGTCTGTCTGTTGGTATGCATTTTAGGAGAAATGGAATTACATAAAAATTACCACATCTATGGTAGAACAGATGCTCAAAAATCACTTAGTATATTCTCTAAAAACAGACTACATTTGGTATTAATATCTATTAATATCACCTTGTGTTCATTTTATATTTATATAAATCCATAAATGTATTTTAATGTGCTTTTTCAGTTCATCTTATCTTCAAAGAAAAGCATGGAAACTAAGTGTTTTCAAATTAATTTAATTACTTTCGAAGATGAAAGGACTGCTTTAATGGGCTCCATTTAATTCCAGACTACTGGGTACCTCCTGCGTATGGGGTACCGTGGTGGTTGTTAGCCAAGAAGAAACGAGAATTGGCTCAGGGGTGACAAAGACCTTCCCTATATTCATTTGTGAAAGGCTTTAGATGCTTCCACACAATCCAAAATTTTCCTTTTAAGAAAAAGCAGGAAAATATCATTTGGAGACAAATTTTATATAGATTTTGTTAAGAATCTGTTGACTTCCACGTAAATATTCCTCCAAATTGCCAAACTTTCTGTTTTCTAAGCTAGCTCAAGACTGAAAACAAACGGATGTTTCTTCCTATTTCTGGTCCTTTTCAAAGTGTGCTGTAAGAACAGGGTTAATAAAGTTTCAATAATGGTTTTTTATTTAAATAAATGAATGCATATCTTTAAATATTCCCTGACATTAAAAACACCAGGCTAAACCCAGGCATCAAGAATAATATACAAAACAAATTTAGTGATGTAAGGATCCTATTAAAGAAAATAACTGCCAAAAAAAAGAAGATAAGGAATTGTGTTCATGTTAAAAATAGAAAATAGGCAAAAATAAATTGTTAGTGAGAATTTTAAAAAAACTAAAAATTGCCCTGGTCAGGTGGCTTGCTTGGTTGGAGTGCTGCCTCCAGCAGAGGGCGCTGGTTTGATTCCCGGCAGGGGCACATGCAGTAGGCAGCCAATCAGTGTTTCTCTCTCACATTGGTATCTGTCCATCTCTCTCTCTCCCTCCCTGTCTGTAAGATCACGAAAAAATTAATTATTAAAAAATTTAAAAAATACTAAACATGTGACATATTAGTTCATAAAAATACAGGAAAGATCATATCCATTAAGACAGGTGGTTAGACATTTGTCTAATTCTGAATTTCCTAACCTACCCAAATAATATTAGAAACCTGGTAATAGATTAGGGAAGAAATGCAAACTTGATGTTGAAGAGTACGTCCTTGGGGAAAGACAAAATAAACTGGGGCCACCAGCCTAATCTAAGACTTACTTGCTTAAACTTTCCATTCACTCAACAAATACTCTTGGGCACCTTCTGGACACCAGGTCTAGTTCCAGACACTGCAGACACATCAGTAAACAGCTCAAAATCTCTATCTCATGGAATGAGTTGGGCAACAGAAATGGAAGCAAATATTACATTTTATTTACTATAGATATTAATATTAATTTAATTAATATTTAATAATATTAAAAGGTGTCAACATGCAAGTTTTCTGCATTGGGTGAAGAGGGGTAAGGAATAACAGATAGGGAGGGGTAAGTTTATATGCTATATAATAAGTAGGTCAGGGAAAGCCCTTAAAAAGGATGATCTCTGAGTAGAATAAGGTGAGGGAGTGAGACAAGTGACCACCTGGGGAAATAAAAATTCCGGGAAATGCTGTGAGAGGGAATGTATTTGGCCCGTGGGAATAACAGCAAAAAGGTGCCTGTAGCTAGAGCCTGGCGAGCGGCCAGGGGCTTGATCATTCCGGGTCTTTAGGTTATTGTAAGGACTGGATTTTATTCCAACTGTGAAGAGAAGCCATTGGAGGGCTGTAAAGAGAGCACGTGACTCGATTTGCATCTTAGAAGTGGCATTCTGTCTGCTCTAGGGAGACTGCAAGAAGCTAAGGTGGAAACAGAGACATAATTTTTGAGATAATTGCAATAGTTCAGGTGAGAGGGGTGACTTGGTCTAAGGCATTAATGGGAAGAAATCTTGAGAAATGGTAGGATTCTGGATACACTTTAAAATTGGAGGTGACAGAACTGACTTACAGATGGATGTTGCATTAGAGAGAGAAAGAAATCAGGGATGACCTCAGTTCGGGAAGGGGGCAGACGAGGGCAACAACCGTGTGAGTGGTAGTTCCATCTACCGGGAAGAGCAACAGAACAGCGAGGAGCAGGTTTGGAGGAGAAAACAAAAAATACCTTTGAGGGGATATTTTTAGAGGCCTATAACATATCGAAAAGGAGATATTAATTAGGCATTTAAATACATGGCTCCAGAGTTCAGAAAAGAGGTTTGGGTTGAGATAGAAGCTTGGAAGACATCATATAAATGGTTGTTTTAAAAGAATGAGCTTTAGTGAAGTTCCCTAGAGAATATGGATGGTGAAGTGATCTGGAAACTGATTCCTGGGGCATTTCACCATCTAGAGGTCAGAAGAAGAGTGATCGTGAGGGAAGGAAAAAACTAGGAGAGTGTGGTATTCTGCAGGGAGAGGAAGTGAGGAAGTGATTTTCTCTGCCCGATGCCAACAGTAGGTCAAGTAAAACGTACACTGAGAATCAATCATCAGCTCTAGTTAGGTGGAGGCCACGGATGCTTGTGACTGGAGTGGATTTGCTGGAGGGACTAGGTCAAAAGTCTGATTGAAATAAGCTCAATCAAGAGAGAGAGGGATCTGACCTGATGTAGAGAGTAGAGAGAGTTTTATCAAGATTTTGTTGAGCAAAGAGTAGAAAAATTAAAACAGTCTCAATAAGAGGTGGGAATATGGCATTTTTCCCCATTGAGTGGGAGGTATTACAAAAAAGAGAGGGGGGTGGAGAAGATGCTTTAAAAGAGACCGTGGATAACCGCAGAAGTAAAGTCTTTGGTCCTGCCAGAGGGGATGGAATCTCGTGCATAAGCAAGGTGGTTGGCTGAGACGGGCTCTTTAGTCGGGTCATCCACTCCGACAGGAAGGAGGGCACGGAATTTGCTTACCAGTAGGCACAGTCGATTTAATGGTAGTAGTAGTAGGAAAGTCTTTTTGGAGAGTTGCTATTTTCTCAGACGAAATTAGAAGAAAGGCTATTAACTGAGAATGAGAAGACAGGAGAAATTGTTAAAGATTTAGAACAAAGAAGAAGGTTTGAAAAGTCATCTTAGAAGTGGTTGAGTGGAATGACCAGGGAAACAGGATTAACAGGCAGCACTGCGTGCAGGACATCTGTGGTCATGAACTGAAGTAAAAACAGTCCCCATACTTGTGATTCTTACCCCTGCCCCCCACCCCATGTTCATCTTATCAAATTCAAGGGCAGCATAATGAGAGATTTAGCCAGGCTTGGGATTTCCCAAGAATGGATACTGGACAGAGGGAGGAAGAAGCAGAGAGTTGAGAATATATGCATATGCATGAATTCATGCAACATAAACACAGTAAGAAGCAAAGCGAGGACAATGGGCATGGGGAGTGATGGATCACTAAAAGATTTTGGTGACAAAGATATAAAATTAAAAAACATAAGAATAAGAATTTTTGCACTGTAATATCAGACGTGTCAAATGAGATCATAGATATTCTTTTCTTTTCTGAGATGCCTCCAAAAGAAGTTACCAGTTGGGAAGGGGGTTAGGGGACTAAATGAGATGTGAAATGATTGAGAAGGACAAACTGGTGGTTATGCAAAAGGTCATGGGGATGGAAAGCACAGCATAGGGGATGCAATTGATAATATTGTAATGACTCTGTCTGGTGCCGGCTGGGGACTGGAAACAGGGGGATCAGTTTGTAAAGTATATGATTGTCCAACCACTACATTATACACCTGAGATAATACAAAATAGTATTGAATATAAACTGTCATTGAAAAAAATCTTTTTAATTAAAAAAAGTTCATCTCACAATACTGTACGAATGATGGGGCAACAAGGAGGCTAAGGAACGGATGAGATAATCTCTGTTTTTCTTTACTTGTTGGTTCAATTAGTTGAGAACAGGACAAGAATGATAGATGTAGCAGAAAAAGCCACAAATTTAACGTCAGAAAGAGGAGAACTTGGGGAGAGTCATGTAGTTAGCGCTTCAAAAAGTAGTGTATTATCACACCACAGAAGTTTTTATTATTCTAATTTAAGAACCAGTTCCAAAGGTGAAATAATTGAACTATGAATTTTCCTTTTTGAAAGCGCCAACTCATTATTTTGATATAAACATTTTTTTCTCTTTCTGAAGAACGGTTCATTTGGGTCCTAACATCAACTTAATTGGCTCTGGAGAAGTCAGGCTTCTCTACTGAATTTCTAAGCTTATGTTTATACATTTGAATTTTACTTTTCTCATTTGGAAGATTTATTTTTGAAAGTATCAACAGATGTGCCTAAAATCTTAGTGCGGTTTTTTTGAAGGTGCGATGCGAAGAATGTAGGCATTTGACATTTGGTGTCCCTGACAATTTCCCTCTAACCGATGCTTTGTGTCCTAAATTGGGGAACTCTAAGGGGAACTTCAATATTTACTTTTCTGTCCCTTGGTTCTATTTGGCTTATTATAAGGGAGGGGGGAGCAAAAATACGCTTGAGTGTCTACTGGGAGTTGGTGATGGTTGGAAAAAGAGGACACGGGGGTCTGAGGGATTTGGAGGCTGACCAAGAAAAAGACATGTTCCGACGTGACAATGGCACACACAAGCGTGAATGGGTAACTGGAGTGGAGGGGATGTCCCTCACAGCAGGAGTCTGTCCAGAGCAGAGCTATGGCACGTGGGGGTTGTTACTCAGAAGGGGAGCAGGACAAGGGCGAGAGGAGGATAAAAGAGGACCTGCCAGCGCCTGGGTGATGTCTCTCGCAGCTTGGTGGGGAACCTCCAGGGAAGGGGCCTCGAAGGGCTTACTTAACCAGCTTGGGGCCTCGTAACTCGAAGGTTCAACCTTATCTACAGCCAGCAGATGCGGGTGAGATTTTGTGGGGCATACAGAGCAGGTAGGAAAGGGCTAAAAATCTGCTTGCTTGGGCTCTGTTTAAAACAACTGGATGTATAAGAATCTGAACTTGGCACCAGCCAGCTTTTGTGCTAAGTGGTTTCAGGCCTCACTGAAGAAATGAATAATACACAGAGACCACCTAGGGCTCATTTACATAACAGAGGAAGCAGGGAAAATATTGTAAAATATTGTTTCAAAGAGAAATAGAGAGCGAGGAGCCAATGGGTTCCCCCTTTCACAATTCTGATACTCCCTAACATTAATAATAGTTTAACATTTGTGGACTGTTTACTACTTTTCCTTTTAATTTTCACACCAATCCTTTAAGCTAATGTTTTTGTACCCATGCACCACATGGGAAAGATGAGTCTAGAGAGGTTACGTAACTGCCTTAAGCTCACACAGCTAAGAAAGGTAGGGCAGGGCTTCAGTTCTAGGGGATCTGAACAGAGAGTTGGTGTGATTCTCCACTGGACATCCAGACTTTCATCTAAGGCT
>PVJD01004353.1:0-138998 GCA_004026545.1 Mormoops blainvillei
CCCTGGTTAGGGTGTGATAAAATACTCTTGAGTGTTGACAAGGCCAGTCCTCACTCTGTTTATATAAAAGGTAACAGCTCCAGAATCTTTGTACTATCAGACAGCATGTCTACTAAATTTAAGACGTCACTCTGAAGAGTTAGGGAATCATCAGGGAGTTGCTGTGTTTGAAGGATCTGTATTTAAATAAATAAAAACCAACTTCGGCTCCAAGTCATCCTTCTTGTCTGTCTTGGGACCTGGTACAGTTCACCTTCCCTTTCGTTTGATCTCATTCTACCCCATGGGCTCATTGTCTACGCCTCCTCTGCTGCCACTCTGCAGTCACACCTGCATCTGGATGTTACCGATAACTGTACTGCCTCAAACTCTAAATTTAAAATAATTCCCCTCACCACATCCCACTATCTTGTCAGCACAATTTCCTAGAACTCATATTCCTGAACTTGGCAACCCACTTGGGAACTCTAATGAAACTTTTGTGGTCTAGCAGATACTCTTGAGAATCAATGGCCCTTTTTATCTGGTTTCGAGTTCATAAGTTAAAATCATTGTCTTGAACACATATTCATTCCCCACACATTCTTTCTAGAGAATTTGTGTCAAACCCCACCCTGTTTATTCATCACCCTGTTTACTTTAAATTCATCACCACAACTTCAATTGCGCCCTCAGTTCTATCCTAGTTATTTTTTTCAGAGATGATCCACTCACTTGCTCTCATAGAAAGTTCAACTTCATCTCCCTATTAATATTCAACACATTTCCCTTCCTCCCCTCAGCTGATCTTTGCCTCTAAGAAAATTGAAAAATAACAGGAGAATTTCATCATTGTATCTATAACAACTTACCTGCATTTAGATACATGTATCCTGTCTGGCTGTTTTTTAAAAATAGATGTACTTGCTGTAGGCCAACATAAAGCTAAACTCCATGTCATGCTCTATGGAAGGGCTTCATTCCATGTTATCTTTTCCTAGTTGCATCAACTTTCCACCTTTGAGTGGATATGTTGGCTCACCAGCATACAAGATACACTGGGGTAGCACTTATTCTCACCAGACAAGACACCCATGTTATTTACAGCTCGCATCTGTTTTCTGTTCAGTATTACAGTAAAATACCCCATGACACTTGTTTATACTTACTGCCCTGAATTCCCCACATTCTATTTTCTTGTTACCACATAATGAAGCTTTCATCTTAGCCACAAAAGCGGATTAGAGGTCTAATCTGAAATATAATTCTCAATTCTCACTTCACCTTTCACTAATATTTGGCAGTATGTATTTCTTTGCTCTGTCTGCATTCAGTTTATCCCTCTGTGAAATTGTGTTAAATATCGTCTGTATGTGTCCAGTCTTTTTTACCTGGCCCCCTCCCTAAAGTCTAGGCTGACTTACCTAACTGCCTGTTCTGCTACTCTGTTTGAATATGTAGTAGGCACCTTATTCTCAATATGTCTGAAGAGGAACTTTTAATTTCTAACCGACCCCAATATTTTTCTCCCATGTTATTACTTGTATCAAGAAATGACAATTTAATCATTCACTTAACTCAGGTCAAAATCTCTGAGTCATCCTTGAATATTCTCTTTCAATATACATGTAATTTATCAGTAAGTTGTTATCTCCTTTGAAAGCACATATAGAATAGGACGATATCTCAATACCTTTGTGATCTTCCCTGCTTCACTTTTTTGTAGAAATATCCTTGGTCTTTCCTTTTCTGGCTCACTGATACCAGCATCAGGTCTGGTAACCAAGGACATCTCATGGGGTTGAGGGGCCCACGGGAGGCTGCGACAGCACTGGCAGCTAGCCAGAGAAGACTGTGGGATGCGATGCAGCTAGAGCAGGTGGGCCTGGCTGACATTCTGGCATGGTCAAGGTACTGGTTACATTAAACAAATAAGTACACTGTGCAAATATTAGAACACATGTGGAGATGACAGGTTTCTCACTGTGGAGAGGGAATTCATAAAGATGGAAATACATGTAAATATATAAATATACACATATACAGATATACATTCATAAACACACACAGATGATTAAAGTAATAGTCATGTATTTTACATATTTATATACATGTATGTATATGTGTACACACATACACAGGTACTGGAGGTCTTTGGAGAAATGGATGATTTCAGAGCTGTAGCAAGAATCATGAGCATCTTCTTGTTCCAAGAGCAAGGAATGGGCAAAGAATTGTGGGAAAGTATCACAGAGATACAGACAATTTGAGCGTTAGCAAATATATTTCATGAAATAAGAATTCATGAGTCTATAGGAAATAAATAAATGAATTATACAGTATAAATGAAAAATAAGGGAAAGCTATTTCCTGCAGTAAAGTACCAACTAAAAAAATTTAGAAGGAATAACAGGCATAGTACAGAATATCAAAGACATAGAAAAGTCATACACAACTATTCTTTCATTTTTCAAAGCATTTGTTTTGCTTACCTATTCAGGTAAATGTACAAAATTTGGCTTTTCCTAGATGGTCTATCAACTCTACTTACTATTAATCAAATAAGAATGAACTTCCATATTAATAATGAAAATGTAGGTGGATGTCTTATAAATGCAGGTGCTTGAGTTGAATGACCAAATGTCTGAGACATCTGGCTAAGACTGTAGAAACTGTCAATTCCCTTTCCTGCTGAAACCACAGTGGAATGTGTAATAACTGTAACACTTTGAGCAAGAGATAGACATGTCTGTGTGAACATCAGTTATTCAACTTGAAATGCCCAGAGAGCCTTAGTCAGTACTATTCTAAAAATACTAGGAAACTGATAGAAGCCTCTATTCTTTTCCTTTTATTAAAAAGGGAGACTTTTCTATAGGTTACAAACTTCATTTTTCTTTCTATATAATAAACAGAGATGTCCCTGAAAATGATGCCCTTTTACCTTCTATCGAATCCACCTCCTCTTCTTTTTGATGCATATATATTGTTATAATTTCATAATTTTATTTACCATTAACTAAGTCCCATTAGTAAATTAGGACCCATAATTATGTAAGCTATTGAGAATTTTCTTCTTAAAAATGCCTCCGGCTGAATGAGCCTCATAAGGAATATATTGCCGAATGGTGGCAGTTATAGACTAGTGAGAAGGCACTCCCAGTTGCTTTCAAATTAATCCATAAAAATATTTTTATTATACTGATGCATATAGATAAGCCTTCTGTAATGGCATAAGATGAGATAATGATTTAAACAAACTATTATTAAATGCTCACTCAGCCTCCTCATCTGTACAATGTGGCTGATAATGGCGCATATTTTACAGAGTTGGGAGGTGTAATGAGTTAACACACAAATAATAAGTGCCTAACATGTTAGTTATTTTTAATAATATTATTCTAGGGCCTATGGACCTAGAGATAAAATACACTTTCTCTCTCCTTGGGGAATTCATATAAGATTTGTACAGGGAAGGGGTTATCTGTGAATTCATATAAAATATATTTAATTACTGCTCAACTCTAAGATTCACTAGAAAAATAAGACTTACCATTAGTTAAGTAGGACTTATCTATCTAAAATCCTGAAAGATGAGGGAGTACTGGCAGAAGAGAAGAAGAAAAATAAAGTCTTAGAAAAGAACAAAAGAGAGAAAGATGTATTGATAAAGGGTTATTAGTGATGAGGAGGCCCTGGCATAAAATAAAGTTGCTGAAATGAAAACCAGGTAAATTGAATGACATAACATGAAGAGATGGCAAGAACTTGAGCATTCATTTTAAATGATTCTTATAATACCTAGGTTCTGTTTGAGTATTTATCTTGTCATCACATAGTGTGAGCCTTTGGTAAATTTAATAAACACGTCTATTATAATTTCACCCAAGTCACTGATCTAGCTGTTCAGCAAAGCAAAGATGAGAACAAAACCATGGGGGATGTAATGAGAGTGTGCTCATTAAACAACCTTTGTTGATGATAGTAACTCAGCGATCAAAATGTACCAGCTATAAATTTATCTAACACACACATATTCCCACGCTCATTTTGGTCACTTGACAATTATTCACCAATGTATTAACATGTCTCTGGAGTTGCTGATGGGTCACAAGTTGTACAGCAAGGAACCTTAGGAGAAAACATGATTCAGAGTATTCAGTAGAAGACATTAAGTTTGCTCGCTCACTGACCCTAAGAATGGTGGCTGCTATGTTAATGAAAGAGCCTTCGCTGGGTGCTTACTACCAAACTTTCATATAAGGACTGCTTTGCCTTGCAGTTAATGATAAGGCTATTGGTCCAGAATGATTTATCATAATATCTCACTAGATATTATGTATGTACCACAATATTTCTCTAGTGTTTTCAAGGAGGCAATTCCCTATTTGTTTCTCTTCACTCATTCAGTAAATAGATGTAAAAAAGCCACTGAAAAAATATATCTTCTATTTGTAAATGCAAAACTCATTTAGAAGTATTATGTCTGATAGTTTTAATAAATAACTGAACAAAGTAAGTATTCATATTCCTATTTAACAGATAACAAAAAAAGAATCATAAAGATCAAATGACTTCCCCAGGGTCCATAGCTTTTATGAGACAAATTTGGTGTTCAGAGCCTAGTTTTTTATGAATTAGAAGTTATATGGTTTACATTGTGCTATTTCCCAAGTTTTAAATGCAAAATTAAGAAATTGCTAAAGGCTTCTGAATGGTATAATAGGAGACAGACATTTGTCAATTGTTTTCCTATTCACTAATATCTGAAAATTAGTAATAAACGCTAATAGCTCTGCCCAGATCTCCTCAAAGTCTTCCCATAATTTCTATATACTTAGCTGCAGAGAGCTTTTGCTTCCAAAGGCCTGCCTGCACATGCAACTCTTCTTTAAAGGACTATCCTCAAACTATTAGAACCTGTCCATATTTATAGAAAACTAGAAGTATCTGGAAATTCATGTCACTTCAGGGTACTCTTTTAGCCAATAGACGATGAGCTGGAAGAGCAGAAAATCTCAGCTCCCTTGTCTTGAAGTGACAAGGTAGTCTTCACTCTGGATTGCCCTTTCATACCTTATTATCTGAATAACAGGAGAGTCTCTGGACCTCTTCCACACCCTTCACTCAAGCCAAGGCACAAGGTCATCTAGTGGAATCTTAGATCTTATCATAGAGCTTTTCTGTTATGTTCACTTTTGTGTGCCATGTAATTCATTTCTCACTACTCAACAAGCCAGTGCTGGCATCTCCACGTTATTTTTCGCATGCTGTTGTTATTTTCCAAGCTCCAGGGGAACTTGCCAGGGTATACATTCTGAGTCATGTATGAGTGTACACATGATTAACCAAATCCCCCTTAGCCAGCCTAACATTCTACTTATGACCCACTTTCCAACACTCTCCAGGCCCCTTTCCAGTGGTGCTTTCTCTGTTTCTATACCTCTGTTAGGTATATAAGGAAGGTATAGGTAACCTTCCTTCTTCTCTCTTAGCAGAGATATCACACCCAATCAGGTCGTGCTGAGGCTTGAATGTAGTTAGAGGCAAGACGTGTTCAAGGCATGCTTATTTACTGGGCTAAGTGTAATAAGGGAGAGAGCTGTGATGAGGATATAAAGCACATTCCCCTACTACTCCACTGAAAAAAGAAGATGCAGATGAACACAGTACCTTGAAAAAAGGATCTTTAATCAGAGTTGACATGATAAGTCAGAATGTCAGGTTGTATCTGAGTTGGTGAAATTTCATGAGGTCTGGAAATAACAATAACTATCATAATTCAATATGTACCAAGCATTGTGCTATATGTTCTTATGTACATTATATTGCTTAAGCTTCAAAATAATTCTGTCAGGTATTACCACCCTCATTTTATGGGTGAGGAGGCTGAAGCTGAGAAAGGCTAAATAACTCACCACAGGTATTACAATATGAAAGGGTCAGAGTACTTTCCAAATACCACGCATTAAACCATATGACACTATCTACTTAAATCATAGAAAACCTAGGTCCCAAGAAGCAAATAAATAAATAAATCTTCAACAGACAGGAGAGAGCAAAACTATTCAACAAATGAAATGAATCATAAACTTAATGTAAAAGTAATCAAAAGCACAATGTGGTATAAACAACGGATCCTAGGTTGTGGCTTAAAAGCAAGTTGCAGACTCAAAAATTATTTAAAAGATAAAAATTAAAAATAAGAAGAAAAAAAGCAAGTTATGACATAAGAGATCAGTTGGGCCCCTGGAACAAAAAGGCATGCCAAGTCCTTTTGGGGGAGGCATTGAGATAATATGATTTAAGAAACAGCCTAAAATTAATTTCACTTTGACCCAACTTTACCAGCTCTGGCTATAGAAATGATTTAAATAATTTTAAATCCTCTTAAGCTGACAGAAATTATTAGTTCTTTGATATGCCAAACCTATTCTTTAAGTTTTCATTTATCTTTCTTTGGATATAAAATGTGTTTTTAAAAGAAATTTTCTACAACATTTATCTGCTCCTGAATTCATTACTTTACATGCAAGTATTTCAGGCTAGCTCTAGTTAATGGTCTATTAGCACAACATTTCAGTTCTTGTACTTAATTTAAGAGATATACTATCTGTTTTGTCTAAATCTTTATGAGTACTAGCTAAAATAATTAGTTTTCTGTTCAGAAATGATTTTGTAATATTCCATCAGGCCTTATCTGTTATATTGCTTTTATTGCTCACCTCTAATACCTTGATAGCTTGTTGTAAAATCATTTACTTGCTCCCCATTTTGAAAGAAGAATGAGGAATTCAAATTCTAATTATAACATTGCAAATGGAAGCCTGATATGGAGATAAGTGAATTATCTGAAAGACTGAAACCATTTCTTGGCTATCACAAAAGTGAATTATTTGACCTACAAATGTCTTCTCTTTTCTGATTTTTAAACTAGCTTATTTGCATCTTTTGAGGTAGTCTATTCTATTTCCTCATATGCTTTCTGTAACCTTTAAATATAAGCTGACATTTACTTTACTTTTACCTCTCAAAGTTTATTTGACAGTAGGTTATTTTGAATTCAACTCAACCAGTATGTATTCTATAAGGGCAATGCAGTCATTGGGAGTGGAGTATAGGCGGGTCTAGTAACAGCTGGCCGGCCCACGGGAATGGAAAAGGGAAAGAGAAATCGGTTGTTAAAAACACACTGTATGCGTGGCATTGCGCTCGGTGCTCAGAGAATCTCATTAGCCCTCAGTAAAGCTCTGTAAGTAACAATAGTTGTTATCTATTAAATCATTATTGATGTAATAGATACAGTGTCACACTCTAAATAAGATGCAGGGCCTCCTTGCAAATCTTCCTGACTCAAAAATCTGTGGTTTTGACTTTACCCATCTTTTATGGTGTTATTTCTCTGGGAATTTGCTTTGAAAGCACAGCCCTGGGAGATTAAAGGACCATTTCTGCACGTCTCCATGTGAACTGTTTCTCCAAGACAGAGTTACAAATGCATCTACCTCTGAGGGAAGCAGCGGGAGGAGTCCACTTCTCACGCTCTTTGCAGCTGTACGTCCTCTAACAAAGTGCTTCTCACAGGCGTGGTAGTGCTGGCAGGGGAAAGTGAAACTAGCATACTTTTCAATTTACATATTTTTCAACTCACATTAAGTCAGGAAGATATTTTCCTCCGGTTTAGAAAACATAAGTGGAGGTGCAGGTAATATAGTGCCGGAGTGGTTTTGTACTGTTCGAACCTGGCTAAGCTCAAACTGCCTTTTCCGGCGCTCCCTTCCCTGGGTGGTTCTCGGTTAGGTTTGGCCACCTAAGAAATAAACGAGAGTGAGATTTGGAAAGGGACACTGATGCAACAGCTGCTACCCTGTGAAGTCCAGTGCAGAAAGTCAGGTGCTATGTGGTTCCCACACATTTTTGCTGCTCGGTTGGCACACTCTGTAGCCACGGGGCCAGACCCACAGCAGCTTGAACTGCTGCAGCAGGATGTCTCCCTGCAGCTCTGCCAAGTCTTTATCAGCTCCCACGATTGTGTAAGGTCTAATGTCACTCATACATCTCTCATTCCCTGTCACTTATAGTAGTTTTACTTCCTGACTGAATGCTAAATGATGTACTTGCTAGGTTCCATATAGCTGATACATGGCTAAATTTCAAACTTCATTCTCGCTGTATAATGCACATGCACTCTTCCAATACCAGAGTGAATATTTACAGTGGGGAGGGGAAGGAAAGTGAATTTCCCTGCCCATTAATAATAGCATGACCATAGCACATTTCCCAGACTGTGTCCTTCTTTTTACTCTTTTATGTGCAGATGATTAAGAGGGAATGTATTACTTCTGCTAAAGTCTGTGTTGTTACAAGCCTTCCAAATATCTCTCTGTTAGATATGACTCATTTACAAAATTTAAAAAAAAAATTGTTCCTGGGCCTGATAGCTCTTTATTATTTTTCATGCATTAGAGTAAAGGTTTTTCATATCAAATTTCATAGTCACTCGACATGTTCCTTTCTTAGATGCATGTTTTGTAGCTAAAATCTATCACATCTAGGGGATTTGGGTCTCTCAAATGGTTGAGAAACTTCTTACTGGGCAGTTAATCTCATTTACGTTCTGAATGACCAATTTGTGTTATATTATCCACCATGATATCCCCATTGCACATAATGTATATGTCACTTAACAGCTATCATCTCACTGAAATGCTGTTTCTCAGTCAATTGTTTTTATAGTCTCAGATTTTCAGAGGGAATCTTCCTGGAACTTTGAAGCAAATAATTATCTAAGAATATTATACATGCTATAACATTTCTCAGCTTTTATTGATAGCATTTTCACATTTCAAGATCTCGACATTTTACTTAAAATCCTTGGCTTATCCAGATGAAATGTTAACAAGTGAATCTGCCAGTTCCCAAGTCCCAATGACAAGCCAAGAATCCCTTTGGTGATGGAATCATTCATAACTTCTCTTGGAAATGGTTTCATGAGCATTATCTTTAGAGAGATAATATTTTTTTGCCATAAGTAAAAATTAATTTCATTTCAGTACTTAAAGGTAATTAAGTTGAAGTGCACGTATTGCCTGTCATAGTTGACAAAGTGATTTGATTCAGATTCTACATGAGCACAAAAATCATTCCTTATATTAAGATCTCCAGTTCATGATTTTACTAAAAGCAGACCCTGACTAATTCCTATGGATTAAACTTCTTAGCAATCTTATTTACTTTATTTCATACCTCTAAACATATTAGATCAGGCCTGTAAAGTTTTCTTTTAGTTCAGTGAAATTATACATAGGGTTGACTTTTCTAGCTACTATATGAAATTACTCCCATGAGCCCCAACTTACAATTTATCCATCCAGAATAAGATAATTCAAGAGACAATTTACTTTAAAATATTTTATGAGTTCCAAGTTTCCTTAACCCAAATTAGAAACAGTATGCAACTTTTTGAAAAATATATACTGTATATATAACTTTAAGAATGCTATTTTAATTCGTGTCTTAAAATTTGGAAGTACATAATATTTGGTAAGTTAGAGGTTTATTCTTTCCACTTTGTACTTCTTTCAATAAAAATTCTGCTAAGTCTTGTAAAGACATTGTTTCTCCATGACCTTTTTTTGCTTTTCTCTGTCACAAGAGCATTTTGAGCTGGGCACATGGCCACTTAGCATTAAAAACTACATTTTGTAGCCCCTTTTTTCGGATAGTCTGTCCATGTGACTCAGTCCTGGCCAATAAGATCTCCTGTGGTTTTGTCCCTGAACCTTCCTTCAGATGTATTTGCCACAAGTCATTGTCCCTCCTCTTCCTTTACTCTGTCCCTTCCTTTACTCTGCTGTCTGGAATATGGATGCTGCCACATGAGACCATGAGGATAAAGATTATGGCTTAGAAAGGCTCTAATGGGGAGCTGAAAGTGGCCAGGATCTGAGGGTTTCCTGGAACAGAGCCAATTAACCCACCAGAGGATTTCTGTCCCTACACTTCTACATGAGAGAATATTAACATGCCATATTGAATAACCATTTTTATTTTAGGGCTTATCAAATACATTGAATAACCTAATTCCGACTAATGCAGTAACCATAAATTTAACAAGAATTATCAATGATGCCTTTGCTAATATATCTGAATTAGTGATTAGTATGTATTAACCAGAATATCTAATATATTGAATACAACCATTAATTAACTGTCACACCACATCTCTAGGATCTTAATTGAAATGAAGGCAAATATCTAGCCTGTTAGCTATGTAGGAAAGCAATATAAATTATTTTTATAATTAAAAGGAAGGAGACAGTTCTTCCTTAAACTCATTTAATTTAGATTCAATTTAGATGTTTTGAAAAACATTTTTTAGTGTAGATATACATGCAAAGATATCTGACACAAAGTAGATGTCAATAGTAATAACAGCTAATAAATATAATATGTGCTAAAAGCAGGCCCACTTTTAGGATTTTTACTCTATAAATACATTTGAAATTGAAAGTGACTTTCCCTCCACAAGCTCTCTAGCCAGGTTCACAACTAATGTTTTCGTTTCCCCTTAAGGACATGATGGAATTTCTGGGCCCCTTTCTACACAGGAACTGGGGCAAGTCAGGAGAACTAAGTATCAATTCTCTCCCCTAACTTCTGCCACCATTTTCATAAAACATGATCTGATAGAAGCCTGTGGAGCAGTTTCCTCTCAGAATCTAAAACTTAAGAGGAAGGAAAAGCCCCTTTCTCTTCAAATTTCTTTCAAGTTACATCTAGGAAGTGAGTTTGAAATAGAAAATACAGAACACATATCTCATCACTGGTTTCTGAAATCTCTCTGCTCATCCTCTCCATTTATTTGGCCTTCAATGATAAGCCATTGTTACTATGTTTTTCCTTCTGCTTTCTGGTGGGTTAGGGATTTCTGTGAACCCCTGTTCTTGCCAACCACAGGCCTGTGGTTATCCTAAGCTATTCACAACCACAGCTATATCATCTACCTGGGGAACATTTGGCATTAGGAATCTTTTGAATTGTCACAGTAGCTGATATAAAACACTGACATTTTGTGTGCAGTGTCTAAAGATGGAATTCATTGCTTACTGAGCAAGAAGACTGTCTCCACACAAAGGACTGTTTCTCCCTAAATGCTAGCAGCATACACCTTGGAATGCTCGGGACCAGGAGGCAAAGAAGCTGCAGGAATGGAAAACAGCTGAATATAAGTAAACATACGTTCCTATATCATCTAGTGCTCAACAACTTTGTCCTACTAATCAATTACTAATTATGTTATATTTAAAATACCCCTCCGGCGCTTCATAACCTGCTGCTAATATCTACTCACTCTCAATTAGCAGAATCTCCCACCTGCCCTACACACTAGGCCATACCAAGCTTAGTTAATATCACACCTATGTCAAGCTGTTGCCAGGACTGATCTATTTCGACTGATGATTTCCCCTGCTTGAGCTATTCATGCACTGTAACATCATATGACATTCACAAAGGCTTCCCTAAGTCTAAGTTTCAAGTTACCCGTGAAAACTTTCTCTGATTGGCTCTGGTTGACTTAATAGTTCTTACTATGAGGAGGGGAGAACTGAATATATTATCACTGGGTTTCTTTACATTGATTATAGCAATTGATTTACATTAGAAATTCTTCCTTTAAAGGATTTACAAGTTCTTTAATACCTAGCAAAATATATAACTCATGGAAGGTTATTCAAGAAATATTTGTCCAAACAGTAAATTACAAGACAGTAAAAATAATGTCAATCCAGATATTCTTTACTCCTCCTCTTTTCTTCTTGCTTATTCCTGCTAAGAACAACTATACACCCTGAAAACCACGCAAGAGGAAGCAAAAGGAAAACTTGTCAAGGTACGAAGAGGAAAGTGAACTGGCCTGGGATACCAGAACCAGAGGCATGTCATGGCAGCCGAGTGTCTTAGATGCCTCCCAATGCAACAAGAGAAAGTGACTTGGGTCTGTTTTAATAGCTAAAATAAAATAATTTATATGTGAATTAAAACTAAACCATTAAGGTAAGTGAGCTTTAAATAACAGAGCCAATCCCACTGTGTAGAAAATAAGAAACATCGACATATTAAAGGAGGAAAACAGCCTGGTACACACACTGTGCAACAAATAGTGGAAAAATCTATGAGAAAACATTTAAAATTATGTAAAAAATAAAAGAAAAAAGACTTGTAGAATTGAATTTTTAAGGCTAGACACTTATAAGTGAATTAGTATGGGGGGAAAAGGGCAGGAAAGGAACAGAAAATGATAAGAAAGAGAATGATAGGTATTATGCACCAATTCTAAGACAAGAACTCTGAAAAATGACAGGTGTGAATGGCTACACAAGGATTTCAGACCGTAACGATAAATAATTTATCTCTGAACTTTTGAAACATGAGAAAGGAAATCAATAAACAAGAGTTCCTTAAGGTCTGAGTATGGAAAATAAAGCTTTTATTCTATTTGGAATGACTACTTTCTTACACCTGCCCTAATGCATTTATCTTTGTCTTCTGCATACATGTATCGTATTCATCAAACGCAGATATGAATGTGAAACACAGCAGCCATAAAGATGCCATGTAGTGATTAAATCTAACTTCACAGTCCACACAGAAGTTCACTGATAATTTTTAAAGTTTTGAGTGTTTATGTCCCTGCCTCCTTTAAAATAATTGCACATAGGCCATGCACTGTTATATTTTGTAATCTAGGATGTGACAATTATTCTGGGGTAAGAGCTATAAGACAAGTAAAAACTATAAACAAGTAAAAGCAAGCTTCAATAAATTACAAAGTTAAAGCTTTTATTTGGATGTGTTTTATCTACATGCTAGTAATACAAATATAAAATATAAAAGTTACTTATGGTAATATGAAATGTCACATGATAATTGCACAAATGGTATCTCCTAACCAGTTTTAAAACGTGTCAGATAGAACACAATAGAAAGCCCAGAAATAAACCCATGAATATATGTTCAATTAATTTCTAACAAAGAAGCCAAGAACACACAATGGGTACAATACATTCTCTTCAATAAAAAGTGTGAGAAAAACTGGATACCCACATGCCAGAGAATGAAACTGGACTTCTGTCTTACACTGGACACAAAGGTCAACTCAAAATGGATTAAAGACTTGAACAGAAGACCTGAAACCACACATCTTCTAAAAGAAAACATACTGAGTAAGCTCCTTGACATTAGTCTTAACAATGACTTTTTTTTTGATTTGACACCAAAAGCAAAGGCCACAAAAGCAAAAATAAGTAAGTGGAACTACATAAAAAGCTTCTGCACAGCAAAGGAAACCATCAGCAAAATATAAAGACAACTTATGGAATGGAGAAAAGCTTTATTAATTATATATCTGATAAGGGGTTAACATTTAAAATACATAAAGAGCTCATACAATTCAATAGGGAAATACTATGCAATCTAATTGAAAAAAAAGCAAAGGATTTGCATAGGCTTTTTTTTTTCCTAAAGAAGACATAAGAATAGCAACAGATGCATGAAAGGGTGGTCAGCATCACTAATCATCATGGAAATGCAAATCAAAATGACAATGAGATACCACCTCACACCTGTTAGAATGGCTATTACCAAAAGGCAAGAAGTAATTGTTCACAAGAATGTGGAGCAAAGGGAAACCTTGTGCACTGTGGGTGGGAATGTAAATCAGTGCAGACACTATGGAAAAGAGTATAGAGATTCCTCAAATAATTAAAAAACACATCTCTACCATATGATTCAGAATTTCCACTTCTGGGTATTTGTTCTGAGGAAACAAAATCACTATTCAACAAAGATATATGCACTACTATGTTCACTGTAACATTATTTACAATAGCCAAGTTATGGAAACAACCTGTGTGTCCACTGACAGATGAATGGATAAAGAAAATGTGTTTGTATGAGGTTTGTCCAGAAAAAGTCCAGTCATTATTAATAATAATGAGAACGGTTGTGCAACATTGATGTAACCTGGTGGCCAAGGAGAATGGACTGGAATGCACATGTGTGAACAATGACGACTTCACTGTACTAGTCAGTGGGGGTGGTAGATGTCCTTGAGTGAGTATGTGTACTGTGTAGCTGTTGCATTCAAAATGATTGAGCAAGTAGAGCAATGGGTCTGCGTCCAATTTTGTGTTAAGCTTGAACAGTCTTCCACGAAAACTCTCGATGATTCAGAAGGTTACAACTGTGGACAACTGGTGATTGGCAGCTTCATTATGACAACGTGTCCTTCATACATCATGTCTTGTGAAGAGTTTTTTGGGAAACATCAAATCACCCAGGTGACTCAGCCCCTCTACAGTACAGATTTGGCACCTGTGACTTCTGGCTTTACCCAAAACTAAAGTCATCATTGAAAGGGAAGAGATTTCAGACCATCAGTGAGATTCTGGAAAATATGACAGGGCAGCTGATGGCAACTGGGACTGTGTGAGGTCCCAAGGTGCCTACTCTGAAGGGGATGGAGGCCTCATTGTCCTATGTACAATGTTTCTTGTGTCTTGCATCTTCTTCAATAAATGTCTCTATTTCTCATATTACATGGTTGGATACCTTCTGGAAAGACTGTATAATTACAAAATGGGATATTATTAAGCCATAACAAAAAAGAAAATCCTGTATTTGTGACAATGTGTATGAAACTTGAGGGCATTATATAAAGTGAAATAAATCAAGGAGAGAAATACAAATACTGCATAATCTCACTTATCATTGTAAGATTTGTAGAATCTTACAAAATATTGAACTCCCAGATATAGAGAACATATTGGTGGTTGCCAGAGGCAGGGTGTGTGGGGAACCATGGTGAAATAAGGGAAGGCAGTTAAAGTGTATTAATGTCCAATTATAAGAGAGATAATTCCTGGGAATTAAATGTACAGTGTGGTGAAAAATAAAAATGAATTTAAAATGTCTATATATTTTGGGATGTTTGATGTCAGGTAAAGCATGATGATTGTATTTATTGAATGAATGTGCTGCTAATTATTTTTCATTCTCTCATCGATGGATTTTTGAACTGTGTCAAGTTTTGAACAGGCAAAGGAGATATATGGATGACAATTAAGCACATAGAAATATCCT
The DNA here is from genome assembly GCA_004026545.1 of Mormoops blainvillei. Taxonomy (NCBI): domain Eukaryota; kingdom Metazoa; phylum Chordata; class Mammalia; order Chiroptera; family Mormoopidae; genus Mormoops; species Mormoops blainvillei. Next base: position 15,124 of record PVJD01004353.1, read on the forward strand.
CACACTTTTAGTCACTAAGGAAATGTAAATTAAATACACAGTGATACCACTGCACAACTTTATTTATTTATTTTATTGTTGTTCAAGTACAGTTTTCTCCATTTTTCCCTCCCCACTCCCCCTCTCCCCACCCATGCCCACTTCCCTCCCTTGATCCTACCCGCCTTTGACTTTGTCCATGGGTCCTTTATACATATTCCTTGATGACCCTTCCCCTTTTTCCCCCTGTTATTCCCTCCTCCCCTCCTTTGGTTACTGTTAGTTTGTTCTTTATTTCAATGTCTCTGGTTCTATTTTGCTTGCTTGTTTATTTTGTTGATTAGGTTCCACTTATGGGTGAAGTCATATGGTATTTGTCTTTCACCATCTGGCTTGTTTCACTTAAGCATAATGCTCTCCAGATCCATTCATGCTGTCAGGAAGGGTAGTAGCTCCTTCTTTCTTTCTGCTGCATAGTACTCCAATGTATAAATAAACGTACCATATTTTTTTGATCCACTCATTTACTGATGGGTACTTAGGTTGCTTCCAGCACTTGGCTATTGTAAATTGTGCTGCTATGAACATTGGGGTGCATAGGTTCTTTTGAATTGTTGATCCAAATTCCACTGTTGTGGAATTGCTGGGATTATACCCTACAAACCTTTAAAATAAATAAAATTAAATGACAACACCAAATATTTGCTTGGATGTGGAACAACTAGAACTTGGACACACAGTTTGGGAGTTTCTTTAAAAATTTAAATATACATCTACTATATAGTCAACCATTCTATTCTTAGGTAGATAAATGAAAACAGATGTCCGTGCAAACACTTTAACATAAATGGTCATAACAGTTTTATTTGTCATAGTCAAAACTTGGAAACCAAATGCCAATAAGGAGAATGGCTAAAAATAAACCATACTGTACTCATACAATGGAATACAATGCAGCAATAAAAAGTGATGGGCTATTAATACATCTAATGATATTGATGAAAACACAAAATAATTATGCTAACATGAACTGGAATAAAAACATGCATGACTTCATTTTTATAAAATATTAGGAACTTCAAAGTAATGTATAGTATTAAAACGCATAATAATAACAGTTGTCCAGGTCTAAGGAGCAGGGAAAAGAAGAGAGAGATGACAAAAGAGTGTGAGACAACTTTGGGGGAACAGATGTATTCCGTGCCTTGAATTTGGTGATGATTTTACACTTGTGTGTCTGTGCCAAACCATCAAATTTTACACTTTATATGTGTGCAGCGCATTGTATGTCATTACCTTTAAAAACTAACTGAAGTAAAACAGATCATGTATCACTTATACCGGCAATGTGGGAGATTTCCTGTCATGCCACGTCCTCCTCAACATTTAATGTTATCACTTTTAAATTTTAGGTATTCTTATTCAAGTTTCATTTTAGCTTTCTGCAAAATATGGATATTTAGCATGTTTATTTGGTTATTTTAACTTGCATCAATAAGGAAGACCATTTACTATGAAAAACCATGAGGTTTCTTAATCAAAGAAGTGTTAGCAGAGGTTCATTATAAAAGAGTATTAGCAGAAGTTCATTATAGGATTCAGAGTTGAGTTTGTTTTATGTTCAAGAAAATAGAGTTTGCTTTGGATTAGATGTAATAAAGCAGGGACAATTTAGTGATTTGGTCTCCAGGACCAAAGCCAAGAGAGGGGAAGAATGAAATGCAGCTAAAACTCTTCGGTAAAACATCAGTGGGCACTCATGATAACGTGGAGAGGCCAGTCCTTGTTCATTGTTGTGGTTGGCACTGTTTCATTGTGTCTCTCTGAAGGAGCTCATTCTTTTGTCTCATTCCAGTGCTGTTACAGAGCGGCACTGTCTGAAATTGGTGTTCCATAAAATCGTTAATGTTCAGCAGGAGAACCCCAGAGCCTGACTGGGAGTACTGAGACTCACATCGACTTACAGCTGTCTTACTATCACGGCCGATTTTCCTTACTTTGTATTCTGTCCATTTTAAACTGGACTGTTTGTCTAACACATGCGGTCTGCATGTGTTCCGCACAGGAGCTGTGAGTCCTCGTTATCTCGATCTCTCCATAAGGCCCTCTCTATCACTATCTCTAATATCCCTCTAGCTAGAAAGACTTCTTTTTTTTTAGCATGTTTTACCTATTTACTTCATGTATCTTTTAATGAACAGAAACTCTTAAATTTAATGACACCCTATTAACCAATTCTTTTCTTTTATTTATACTATTTTTGGTTACTTTTTAGAAATATTTCCTACTCCAAGTTCATAGAGATAATATTCTTTATTTTATTCTATAAGTTTTGTTGTTTTATTTTCTCATGAAGAGCTATAATCCACATGCTATTAATTTGAGCTCTTTGTGAAAGAGGAGTTAAGGGTTATTTTTTTCATGTATTAAAACATTTAATGGGCATCTATCTCATTCAATGGCAGTGACATGGGTGATGATGAACAAGACATCATTTGCACTAAATTTAGATATAATATGATTGTTGCAAAGTGCCTATACCTGAAATACTGGTAGTTTAATAAGATCTCTTTGGGTGAAAAGACACAAATCTCTGTATTTATTAAAATCAACTTTTGTGGGGTTAAACAAACATGAACCAGGTTAGCATGAGTAACTGTTATTTTTGTTCTTGGTAATTTTAAAAATAAGTTAGAACGTGACCTTAAAGGACGCTTAGAAAGTATGCTTGGAAAGCGACTCTTAGAAAATGATCCACTTTTTTCCAGCAATATATATGCAAGATGAATTTTTTTTAAATGGAAGAGATAATAAAAATGATGCAAACTCAATTCTTGGAGAAGCATCTCTCTGAAAAAATTAGCACAATCATATCAAGTAATAAGTCAATTATGTAAACTTCAGTCATGCACTAGATAATTTTCAGAGTCGCTTGTCTATGGAATGAGTGTAATTTACCATTACCATTTTAAAATGTTATTTTATACACATTAAAGCTAAATTAATTATTGTAATATTGGAATTACTTTTAATAATTTATATCACTCCATACCAGCGTAATTCCTTTCCGTTATCATTTTCAAACACATTTTTAATAGGGATATAATTTGAGACAGTGCATTTGTATTACAAAAGTTTTATTTGCTAATTAAAACTTTAATGGTACATTTTATTAAAACCTCTAATGTTACCTTGACAACATGGATCATTCTGTATACTGGTAGGAAAATAATAAAGGGGAATCAAGAAACAGCAACAAACTGAATGCCTAGAAATAAATTTTTTTTAAAATTAGCAAGCCCTGAGTTAAACCCTGTGATTTTTGTGTATAGTGTAAGGATTTGTATTTTATTATTTGACTTTACAGCAGATAAAAATGTTTAAATAACCTCTGGCTTTCATTGCAAAGCAAATTCCTCCTGTCTGAAAAAAATAATTTATAAAGAATTTATTATGAATCAGTGGAGAAACATTCTCTCTAGTTTATTCCACTTGTTATTACACTTTCTTTAAAAGTGCCAAAGAAGGGATTTAAATTTATTATTGCTCATTAAACCTGTAAAAGTTCATGTTAATTGGATGCCAACCTTTTTTATTCACTTACATGTCGACTGACATTAAGGGTCAAATGATTTAAAGGCAACCTAAAGAATATAAAGAATATTTGCTGTATTTACTAGCTTATAGAGAAATAAAATATTGGTCCTCCTCCTATAAAACCACAGATATTCAGCATGTAATAAAAGAAGCAATTACTTTTTAAAAGATAGTGTAAAGACATATCTCTCTACTTAATTGAAAGCTATGCATTTAAACCACGGAGATCTTAAAACAAAACAAAGCAAAAAAGCAATGGGCAGTCCTTAGAAGTGTGTTAGTAGAGAACATTACATAAGCTTTGGCCGGGTGGCTCAGTCGGTTGGAGCGTTTTCCTACACACAGAAAGGCTGTGGGTTCAACCTCCAGTCAGGGCACATACGTAGGTTGTGGGTTTGATCCCCAGTTAGGGCATGTGGGAAGGGCAACTTATTGATGCCTCTCTCTCTCTCTCAAATCAATAAACACATCCTTGGCTGAAGATTTTTAAAAAAGAACATTACATAAAAGTACATGTCCGCACTCACTGTTTGTAACTGTTGGATTAAAAAACAGTGATCACAACATAACACGCACATCCAATATCTAATAAATGTGTTTAAGTAAAATATTGATTGTTTTCAATGACTCAAAAATCTATTTCCCTCTATAATGATCCTTTAATATGATTCTTCATAATTCTATAGTTTTACAAATGCAATTGTTTGAGGGAAGCAAGTGCTGTATAGATATTTTGACAATCACAGGAAAAGTAGATCAGAAACTACTCCACCCTATGAACTCCTACTCTGAAAACTTGAAGAATTTAATTCCTTGAAAATTATTTTGAGTGGTCTAAACAGTTTCTATACATCCTATATTCAGTACATTCTGAAAATTCAATGACATCGGGATCTGGCTAATGCCATAAAGTTGTGAAGCAGACAGAAATTAGACAAGAAGGAGGAAAAAAGGTTGCCATTAACTGGAAAGTGATAGTGATTTCCCACTAAAAGTCATTGAAATGTACATTTCTCTTTAAAATTTGTATTGATATATGAATGCAGAAAATCAAGCAAATCATAAGTGTTTAGCCTGATAAATTTTCACAAGTTGCACAAACTCTTGTAACCAACATTGGGATTAAGGAACAGCATTTATCAAAACCCCAGAGTCTGTCTGGCACTTCTTCCTGCACTAGCCTGCCACACTCAGATATAATCCCCAGGCTGGCTTCCAACACCGTGCTTTAGCTTTGGGTGTTAATAAAATATATAAAAACAAAAATATTACCAGATAATACTGTAGGTATTGAATCACTTACAGTCTTTTCATTATCATTTTTATATATTATTCCAATATATGATTATGTAATGCTTTTTACTTTTATGTATCTATTTTGTAGTTGATGGGCATATTGGTGATTTTCAGTTCAGAGCTATTGAGAATAATAACCCTGGAATGGTCTCGTCCATGTTTCTTTGATGAAGCTGTGTATACATTTCTTTTGAAAATATGCACTGGGGTAGGATTCTTAGATCCTAGCATAGACATATGCTCAGTGTACGTATAGCCATCAAATGTCTTCCCCAGTGTTTATAGCAAACTATAGCAATACTAGAAATGAGCAAGAGGGCTCACTGGTCCTTATTCTCACGAATATTTGATATTTTTTTTCTTCTAGCACAATGGTTGCTTAGTGGGATTGATTGACATTTCCTTGAAGACTAGCAAGGTAACTTTTCATATATTTATCCACCATCTAGATATTATTTATGGAAAAATATAATTATCAATTTTCTATTTAATAGTATGTCCTTCTCTTATTGATTTTTTGGCATTATCTCTCTATTTTGGATACAAATATTGTTATCTATATGGATGGATAATATTTTACTCCACCCTGAGGCTTGCCTTTTCATGCTCTTAATGATATCTTTTAATAATAAAGAACTTTGCATTTACAGAGTTTAATTTAACTTTTGCTTTTCTTTATGGCTAATGATTTCTCTAACTTTTAAAGAAATAATTGCTTTTACAAAATAAAGGTGTTTTTCATTTTAATGTTTACATTTATTTAATATTTACAATAATTCTGGTATTTATCTTTGTATATGGCATGACATAGGGCTAAATAGTCATTTTCCCATATGTTCAATAAATACAAGAACCTTTTATTGCATTGACTCCTTTCTCATATCAAGTAAGCATATATGTGCAGGTCTGTTTCTGGGCATAGTTATTTTTCTCTTCCTGTTTATACTTGTGCCTGTACCACACTGTCTACTTTACTACAGCCTCATTGTCATAATAACTATTTATTTTGTTGGCAGCCACTCCTGTGAACTTGTTCACGGCACATACATACAGACTGAGAATGGCAGACCGATATAGAATATTTTGGGTGAAAGTTAGCAGTGTTCATGTTCATATGCTTGTGATCATTACTGTAATCCTTCTCAGGTGTTTGTCAAATAGCAGTATGTATATGAACTACATAGTGATCCTGTCCCCAAAATCCACTAGCAGAAGACTGAAAGCAGAAGCAAATTGAACTATGATTCACAGTAGTATACTACATCATATTCTGTTCATATACAAGGCAAATGAGCACAATAAACAGGAAGAAAGTGACATATAGAGAATAGATGTGTTTAAAATGTCATTTTCAAAGCACAATTAAACTCACATGTGCTAGGAAAACTATGGAGTTTTGAAACTACAAAGGCTTTTTTACATGTATTCTCTTATGATCATTCCAAACTAATATATAAATAAACTACAGTCCTACCTCCCTGTCAGCTTCAGAACTTGTTAAACCCTGTACTTGTCACATTTTGATGAGGAAAAAAAATGTTTCAGCACTTGGCACTTGCTCAGGACTCATCGCACTTGCTAGAACTTGTATGAGTCACAACACCGCCCTCCAAGAGAAAACACTTCATCATTCAGTGCTCGTGGGTTTCGGCACTAGTCACGAGTTCCAGAACAAATTAACGATGAGTACTGAGGTACCATTGTATTTCATTAAAATAATTTGTTATTCAGGAATAATAAAAATGAGGAGATGTTCGTCAGAGGTTATAAACTTTGTTCTAAGATGAATAAATTTTGGTGACTTCATGTACGGCATGGTGACTATAGTTAATAATATTGTATTATATATTCAAAAGTTGCTAAGGGGAGTCCTGACCAGTGAGGCTCAGTTGGTTGGGCACTGTCCCACAAAGGGAAAGGTCACCAGTTCAATCTCTGGTCAGGACACAGGCCTAGGTTGTTGGTTCAGTCCCCAGTCGGGACACGTACAAGAGGCAACTGATTGATGTTTTTCTCTCACATCTATGTTTCTCTCCCTTTCTTTCTCCCTCCCTTCCCTTTGCCTAAAAAAATAATAATAATAATTTCTTTTTAAATTTGCTAAGGTAGTAGATCTTAAATGTTCTCAACACACACACACACACACACACACACACCCAGAGGTAATTATGTAAGGTGTTGAAGGTGCTAGCTGATGGAGGTACCTAGCACCTCCATCACTTTACATAATTACCTTGTGTGTGTGTACCAAGTACAGTGTATCAAGTCAATACACTGTACAACTTAAACTTACACAATATTGTATGTCAATTATATCTCAATAAGACTAGAAAAATAGTTAAAAGTAAAATATTATTTACATATCTTTTTTGGTAATTCAGATTCCATTGAGTTGGACTACAAATGGAAACTCAAAATTGCACCTTCTAGATTCCTTTACAGCTAGGGTTCTAGAATGATTGTGAGGCTCCATAGATGAACTCTTAGGGGTTTTGAACCAGCTTTTTCCTGTGGAACTTTTGGCTCTCAAGTAATGTTATGGAACTGTTGGGAAGCAGTTGCCCCTGCTGGGATCCACATCGCTTTGCTGTTCATCCCTGTCCCCTGCCCACAGGAGCTGTGGCTGCAGACACAGCAGCGGAAGCTGCTCCCTCCCCAAGACAACAGGGTTTTTGTATCATTTTCAACAGCCACGACTGCCACCTTCACTCAGCTTTCACTCTTCCAGCACTGCCAACTATTTCCTGGGTACGTATTCCCCTATATTAAATACCTGGGCATTTAACGTTCCTAGAATGTTTTCTGTTTCTTGTCCTAAAGTTTTGGGCTATGTGAAATCATAAAAACGTTTAAAAATTGCACAGCCCCAGAAAGTTCAAAGTGAAAGAGGAGGGTTCACTGAATTTTGAGTCCACCAAAGAACACACCATTTGCATTTCTCAGCACTGTTCTGAAAGAAACCATGAACAAGAATTCATTTATAAGGTATGTGCTGAGAGTGATAAAGCTAGAAGGAATCTGATATTTTCTTACAAGGATGAAGACTTTTATGGAAGGATTTAAAACTGTATTACCTTGTATGAAGTTTGCTTTGGTGTTCTAGGTAGAAATAAGAATTACAATTAATTTACTTTATTTTCTGTTATCTCATCGTAATAATTTTATTAAGCCTTTTTAATAATCCCTAAATAAAATGTGAGGCAAGGTGCCTTTTCCACTATTTATAATATTTATAGCCATCTGTTTAAAAAGATACCTATGTCACTAATTTTAAAAATCAGTTTAAGATCCATGTTTTTTGATGGGATGACTAGATTATTTTAGATATTATCGTTTTGATGTACCTATAATTTACATTGGTAATATGTCCTAAAATATAATGGAAAGGAAACATTTTTAAAAAGTGATTTAGGGTTGGTAAATAGAAATACTTTTTATGAGCATATTTTATTATTTAATAATAATATATATCTATTTAGCATAAGACATCTAATATATTGCTTTTATATTCTATATAAATAGTGAATACAGGCAATGGTTTGATAGAAATAAATGACTAAAATCTGACAGCAGTGCATAAATTATTGTTGGCTGTTAAATTATATGCATTAATCCTTCAAAAAATTAAAAGCAGATAATTGGTTCTGTTACAGTTGAAACCATATCAAAATAGTAATGTGCCAGTATTTTCCTACTTCGTCTACCCTTCAGAAATGGGAGGCATTTTCTAAACATTCTCACTGTTCACATGCATAAATAACAAATTATTATTATATACAGAATTGTTAATGCTTCTGATTTTAAGAAATATCTATATTTTTACTGTTTTACTCATTTCATATAAAGGCATAAGTCATATTCAACAATGTAGCATGTGAGATATAGCAGAATTTCATTTGTCCCTGTAAAAGTGTATGTGTATATGTGTGTACACACAGTTTTAATATGTGAAAACCCAAAACACTCTTAGAAATTTAAACCTACTTCACTGAATGCCACTGTCACCATGAAGTGAAATTGTGACAGTCATTGCCAAAATATTATGCTTTTATTACTGTCTGACAAACTATGTTCTAAACATATTCATTTTGTTAATAGCTATATATCTAAGTCTTATTATAAGAAACAGTTCATTTCAGAAAACAATAGTTCCAGTTCTGAGCAAGATATAGTAGGAATATAACACTATGCCCCTCCTACTGCAGTCATCTGTGACTATGTACAGAATTCATGGAGCAGCTGTTGGAGGACTCTAGAAAGTAAATATGAAGTAGCAGCTAAATTAGAGGTGCAGGCTAAAATGCACCGCAGACAAACTGGCAGCAGCGTTGCCATTGGTTTCCTTCCTTGTATCTTTGCCGAGAGGCAGCACACAGGGGCAGCCTGTTCAGCAGCCCAGCTTGAGGAGCAGAATGAGAATTTCTAATGCTCAGAAAGTGGAGAAAGCCACCAGTCTGTTTTCTGGTTTCGGTTTTTAATTGTATCTTGGTCTCGAAGCAATTTCACGGCAGGAGTCACAGGAACCCAAATCTGAGAGTGGGACTTTTGCTCTCTGAATCATAAAATGCGATTGCTTACCCCCACCCCTTTCTATCCCTTTTCTGCTTGTCCCAGAAGAGAGCGTCATCACGGAAATGATTAACAAAATGGGGTAACCAAATCCTAGCTTTCTGGCTGAAGACAGAAAAGAAGTCCCTGAGTAACAACAGGAAGTACAAGGGAGATCACAGAGAGGGAAGAGCTCAGGAAAGCAGACTTACAAAGAATTTATACAATGCAGGGTCTCACCTCCATGTGCGTATCTACTCCTGATTAGTATTTCAAAGACACGGAGAATTAATCTAACAGGTAGACTACTGCCCAGGTCCCAGACTGGCCCCTGGCTGCTAGAGATACTAAACAGATCCAAATAGTGCTGCAAAGACTTTGATGCTCAACTCACATTGGGACCACAGTCTGACCACAGTCTACCAAGGTAAAGCCGGCTACCTCTTGTGGCCTAAGCCAATTGTATGTTAAAACAAAAATATCAACTTTCTTCACAGGATTTAAATATCATGATGTAATGTTCAAAATGTCCAGGATATAATCCTGAATCATTTGGCATAATGAAAACCAGGGAAATCTCATCTGGTGTGCAAATGACAATCAACAATTGTTAACCCCAGGATAACACAGATGATGAGATTATCTGAAAAAAAAATTAAGCTGCTATTGTACAAAAGAAATCATTAAAACTTTTGAAATAATAGAATAATAGAAGGGTTATGAGAAATAATAGAAGACATAAAGAAGAACTAGTGGAAATTTTTGAAGTGAAAAAAGACAACAAAAAATAATCTTCACTAAGTAGTAGAATGTAGATGACAGAGGAAAGAGTCAGTAAATTTGAAGATAATCAGGAAAAATGATCCAGTCCAAACAAAAAACAAAATAGTAAATAAAAATGAATAAATCTTTAAGGACATGTGGAATAAATAACAAAGGTCTAACAGTTTTGTAACCCAAGCCCCAGGAAAGGAGACAGGGTGTAGAAAAATGTCTGAAGAATTAATAAGAGCTGAAACTTCCCAACAACTACACATATCAAAATCAAATAGCTAGAACATAATCAACCCATTGAAAAAGTAAGACAAAAATTCCAGTCCTATGTATTTACCCTGGAGAAACAAAATTTATGTTCATACAGACACACACACATATATGAGTATTTATGGTAGCTTCATTCATAGTCATCAGAAGTTGGAAACAACCGAAATGTACTTTGACTAGTTTATGAAGAAAAAACTGCCATATCATACATACCACAGAGCCTTACTCCACAATACAAAGGAATGGACTTTTGATGAATGCAACAGCTTGGCACACTTCAAAGGCATTATGCTGAGTAAAAGAAGCTGGTCAAAAGGTTAGAGTATATGATCCCACCTCTATGACCTTCTAAAAAAGAAGAAATAAAATGATAGTGATGAAATGTTTGCCACGGTAGGATTCGACTATAAAGCAGTGGCCTACAGAAGCTAGTGAAGTGATCATCACTGTGAGGTGGCTACATAAATCTATTCCAAGAACTTTATACCAAAAAGCGTCAATTGTACTCTACAATATTTTTGAAATAATTTTTAAAAATCCTCAGGGACCACAAACTGATTAAGAATCATGAAAGTTAATGGAATATTAAATAGATTTTATGATATATGAATTTTAAATGTTTTGCTTTAAAAAAATACTTTGTTTACTTATTTTTAGAGAAAGAGAAACAAAGGAGAAAGAGAGAGAAACATCAGTGTGTGGTTGCCTCTCATACACCACCAGCTGGGGACCTGGCCTGAACCCAGCTATGTGCCTTGGCTGGGAACTGAACCAGTGACCCTTTGGTTCACAGGCCAGTGCTCAATCCACTGAGCCACACAAGCCAGGGCTAAATGCTTTTTTTAAAAATAAAATTCTATAACATATTTCATAAGCATTCAAGACTCTGTTTAACATAGTTAAGAGTGTTCTAGAATGCCATACAATTTTAGAAAAGCCACCAAATCAAATTACCTTGATGTGGAGAATATTTCAATTTTCTTTCAAAATCAGGGAGTAAGCATTACATTACTTAATTGATAATATTTCTACTGCCCATGTCATATTGGATTATACTATATGGAAAGTTAGATATTCTGATTACCAAAGACTAAATTCTGAACTGAAAATAAAATGGCTATAGCAGTAGTTATTAACTAAGGCCCTGCTGTCTTGCATTATTGAATTGATCAGGGAAAAGCATTTCAGTGATTCATGTGTAGTTGCAAACAAAAGTGACTTTGTGGGAGATTAGTGCTTGGTCCTCTGTCATATTAATATGCAGGTCAGTTTCATGGTGGTCCCTCTGTCTGCACGTGCACACACACACGCATACAAACACACACCCCTGTGCATACTCACTGTCAAGTGAAAACAATCCAAGAAAGATATGGATATACTTCTCTACATCCAGTTAATTATTAAACATCCTCTTTGTCCTTAATTTGAAATGCTGAGATTGAAACAAAAACCATATCAAAACTCAAGGAGTATATTTTTATAGCAAAGCCTTATTGTTATTTCATCAATGACAATATGCAAAGGCAAGCAGCTTAAAACATGTGGAATACAATTTGTGCCAACAAGTCATTTTGTAATGTTACACAGAGATATAAATATTTTAAAATAACACCAGTTTTCAGTCACCAAAATTATACTCTAGTTGGATTTTTCAAAAACATTCTAAATGAACTTAATAATTAATTGTCAGCTTGGAAATGTCTATAGTTTCCCTTTAGTAACATGACCACAATATATACATTCCAGCAAACATAAACAAGTGACTGCTAAGCCAAACAATACCTCATCTATATTTTACTTACCTGGAATCAGTTATATCTGAATCATTGTCTAATGTACCTCTAATCCATGTCCTGAAGGCCACTGCCAGACAATTTCTACATCAGTCATTCTTTGTGCTGAGCAAGTATTTGTTAACTAGCATGTACATAAGGTAATTTGCTTCTTAACATTAATCTCTAATTAGACCCATTTCATTTTCTCCAAGCTAAACTTCTATAGCCTTTAGTTAATTCTCTTGCTTTGGGGTAAGGTTTAATGACATGTCAATAAGAGGTGTTTCCAGAAGGCAAATGTATTATATTCTATTTTTGTGGTAAATAAGAGAAAAGAAGAATAGATGAAGGGACCAAAAGAGTGCAAAAAGAGAAGTGACAAAATCCAATTCTTTAAATGAGTCCGGTACAGAAATCGGTCAGACTTGATAAAATAGGAAACAGAAACAAATAATAAAACCAATAATACCTGCCTTTGATAGACAGTGGAGAGCGAGAGAAAGAGAAATGAATACAGAAGCATGGTAAATGCCACAGAGGGTCTGGATAAGTGCAAACAGAAGGAAGTTGCCCCTCACCTGGAGGAGGTAACATTAAGCATAGAGAGTGAATTGGAGCTCCCAGGTAGACAATCTGGTGCTCAACCTGGGAGAAGAGAAGCAGGTATTCTAAATCAGAGAGCTCTTTGCTTTATCCAAGTTGTCCTGACACATATTTATATATTAGTATATTGTGCATATACATACTTGTTTATTGATAGTTTATTGCATTGGAAAAAGATATGGTTTTATTATCTCAAATTTCAGGAGGTTCTTGGCACAACCTTACCATCTTTAGGATAAACTGCTTCAATTTAAATATTCTGTGCTGCAGCAACCTCAAATTGCTTGCATTCTTACTTAAATGCATGGGTACGTTAGATATTGAAAAACATACAAAGGAATGAGAGTATCTGTTCTCAAAAACATACGTAAGTCACACATTGTACTATTTTTGATTTCACACCAATCCATTCATGTGTCCAGTGCGATTTTCCAGAAACGACATGATCTGCACAACAAACTGAATATGGAAGCAGGGAGGCAAATACTGCTGTTTACTATTAACATAGACATTAAAGGGATTTGCAAAGTTTCATAGAACATATATAATTAATGTTAACATAAAATTGGCTTAATATTCTTATTTTAAATAAATTATTAAATAAATAATTAGTAACTTTTTCAGTTTTGATTTCTAATATAGTAAATACAGTTAGGTAGAAGCCACATTAAATTCTCTGTGGGGTCTTCATTTATTTTTAAGAGTATAAAAAATTTCTGAAAAGTTTCAAAACCACTGGTCTGAGGCATTAACACCACTCTAGAGATTATTATCATTTCTGAAAGTAAAGGTTCAACTGTATATATATAAAAAAAAACTTTCCTTTAATAAAATCTGCTTAGAAGCTAGTGATTTTTAATTTTAAACTAAACAGGTTAAATTATTCCTATTACTCCATAAAAAAGGTTTTTATTTTTATTTTCTTGGCAAAAATGAATATAACTAATAGTCTGGTAACCACATTTTCTTAGCAGTTGAAGTTTGTCAATCAATATTTTGTCTTCTAACAGGAATCATTAATTCACTACTTTTCAAAACAAGTGATAAAGTTTATCTGTATTTTTCCCTATTGGTAGATCTCTCATAATAAAAGGCTAAGAAAATGTGAAGTTTAAATAATAAAGTTTAAGTAAGAAACATGTTTGTTAAATTGCTTTTATGAGTCAAATGCTTTTATAATTTCTCTCTAGGCCATTGAGAAAGTCTGGGGTTTTATATTATTGTTGTTTTATATTGTTGCTGTTACTTTAAATGAACATCTTAAATGATTCGGGTATCCCTGAAGATAAATTGGAGATGTTGTTGGAATCAAAGCATTCTAAATCATCTCAGTAGAAAACATATTATATAAGACATACATAGAAATATAATTTGAGAAATATTTGTGTTTTCATGACGAGTTTGAGGAACCACTGAATGCTAAAGGAGATAACTTTGCCTTGTATTCTTTATTTCCTTTTCCATTTTTACTACATATAGAGGCTATAGTTTGCTTTCAAAATTTGGAAACTAACTATTACTGGAATACTCTCCTGTCCTCCTAGTTATTAATTTAGTCATATTAAATATTTAAAAATCTTTAAGTTTAGGATTGAAAGGAAAAAGAATGCTGTCTATACTAGCATATGCAGACTAACTACATAATAAAAGCTATGACGAGTGGTCAAAGAAAGTTTATGTTTCACATTTGGAGACAGAACAGCAGCATCCAGCAGGTTCCATTTTTCAGAAGTCTTCCAAATAGCTATCTAGAAAAGTTTGTTTGAAATAATTGGCCAGGAAAAAAAATTGCAACTACTTAAGTGGCTTAAGGATAATTTTCTTTGATAAAATCAAAGACAAATTTTTTTGTTTGATCAGGGAGCAATTAATTTAAAATTGGGCCTTGGAAAATTTATTAGCAAAATTTGAAATAGGAATTGATAATGAATTTTAATCAAGAACCAATGTATCATATATTAATATGTACGTAAAATAAAGTGTATACATTTTCCCCCTGTAATTATTTTAATTTAATAAATTCCATAGAAGATGGCTATGTCAAATAAAAGAAAAAAAATACTATGAGGTAGGTCTGTGTCCGAGGGACTAACCATTGTAATTTCATTAGCATTCTTTCCTATCACAGGATACACAATATGCCATGCTTAAGATGAACACAAATATAATAACCATGTTTTTTAATGTAATTGAATTATGTGAATTTTCTAATATAGCTTCCTGGTCTGGCTGTTCTTCCTGCAATAAAAGTGACAATTAGTCATGCCCGAAGAGGATAGCCAGGTCCAACAAGGTCAAACCAGGGACAGATAGGACAGAACATAGTGTTGTTTTCCAATTCTGGGAACACAGCTCTGAAACCAATATTTTAATTTTTGAGAATATGTCTCAAAAATTCAAATGAATACATTTGTAGATTTCAAATAATCAATGCTGGAAGCCTAGAGCATTGAGATTATCAAAATTTACCACAGTGTGTGGTAGGAGACAATAAATTCTAGTTTTCTACAAAAGACAATAATGACCGCCAACCACCACCACCACCACCAACGACGATGACGAACCACTCCTCAACTACACAGGGGTCCTAGAGAGATTTAGAGGATACATAACTAAAGATAGATGAGACCTGAGTCCTTCAGAAGCTATGAGAAGCCTTGGAGATGGGAGTGCTATAATAGGAACTCAGAAGAGCATCTGAAAATAGAGATGTTTTTCCCACTTCCTCTCTGGAACTCCGGTAGGAGGTTACCATGTAGAGTTCCTGGTTTTCAGGTTGGACATTGGTCTGCAAGCAGACTCAGGGGCATGGCATCTTCAGGCAGTGAGAGAAACAAAAAGGGGCCCATCCCACCCAGTGCTAAATTGACCAAGATCAAGGTTTTCCTACATGTGTCTTTGAGTTGAAGGCATTATTCATAGAGTCCATAAACTTGAAGAGATCTGGTGTAAAGTAATAGACTGTTACAGCCAGAGTCCACGGCAGAGAACAACTCAGAAAGTCCTGAGTGGTCAACTCCATTTTTAGTGCATGAACATGGAAATGGAAATGAAAATGGATGTGTCGTACGTGACACAGGATACAGCACAGTTTCCCCCATGTTGTTATTTCATCTCGAAGAGAGGGAAAAAATTAGGCATGAAGTAAAAACCAAGCCTGATTGAACCCTAAAATCACAGAATTTTAAATGGGAAGATTCATAGTTATCTAGCTTTTTTCCCCCTCAATATTAGTTGAATGGAAGCCAGAGAAAGTTAACAATTTTGTTACATAAAGAAAGAAAAAAGTTTTAGAAAAGACAGGGAGAGAGAGAGAAAGGACAGAAAGAAAGAGAGGAGGAGGGAGAGGGAGAGAAAATGTCTATACAATGAGCCTAGGGGTTTCGATTTTAAATGTTTTTTTCCTAATGTTTAATTTAAAACTTTTCTTCCTATAGATATATACATAAGATTTTCACAAGCTGTCATTCAGTTTTATGCTAAATGTAACTCTTCCATGAAAAATACAGGGAAATATATCAAAATATCTATGTTATATATAGAAATGGCTATCATTTTGATATAATCATTATGTTGGTCTATAAGAATTCCATAAATTATAATATACTATAATAATATTTAGGTTTGGTGGCTTTTTATTTATTTAATGAAATTGAAAGTATTTAAAAACTGATACAAAATACAGCTGGCTGTGATATCATAAATATCAAAATATAATTATTTGACTGCGTAAGCAAACATATAAATAATGCTATAGTATTATAAAATGCTTTATAATATTATTACTAAAAAGCACTTATGAATATTATTTGGGGTTTATATTCATCACAACAAATATCATTTGAAACATTTTCCATTACATCTAACTAGATAAAACCTTGCCTTGTGAATTACATAAGGGTTGAAATATTTGTATGCATTTATGTTTTCACAGCTTTATATTAGCTTTCTGAAATGTACATGAGATTATATGGGATTAAGTTATAATAAGCATTCATAAACTATAGAACATTTTTAATTCAAAACAAATATTATTACAGATTTAATTTCCTTATTGTTTGATGATTGTATCATCATATTGTATCAGCACCTTATGGACTTTTTTTCCTCCGTTCTAATGAGGCACATGCCAATTTTTACGTTCTATGAATAACCAAATAAAAAAATATAGAGTCATGACTTAGCTGAATAATATACCTGTAAGGGAAGCCTTATAATGAAAGGACCATTGAAGTGACCCATGGGGTCACTTCATGTGGTCAAGATATTCAGTATTTAAAAACAAGTAAGAAAAAAAAAGCTTATAATTTAGACCCAAAGAGTGACTTCTGGAAATATTATTATAGTTGATGGGCAATGCTTCTGACCTTAGTGCTAGTGTGAATAAATAGAGAAAGAAGATTTATGAGTTTATGACTAAAAGTGAAAAAGGCAATGTTAACTTTAAAAAGAGAGAGACAGAAGTGCATCCCTTAGTATTTACCATTATGATATCAGGGGGTAAGCTACTACGTTATACAGGTTTCAGAAAGCTAATTCATCAGGAAAATTCCCAGCTGGCCATTTGTCCAGAATTTCATTTAACAGAAACCTTCCCAACATGAGCCTTTTGACTGCCACCGTCTCCCAACTAGTGTTCCAACTAAAAATAAAATCTTGGACATGAAAAATATTGTAGGTTCTCATTGGAGTTAAAATAATTATTGAGTATATTTTTATGCATATAATGCAATTTAGGAATGTCAAAAGATAATATTTCTATTTTATGATAACTACTCAAAATCTCAGCCCCCAAAAGTAAGATGCTTTATCTCCCTAAAGTCATTTCCTTAACAGCTTTGAATTACTCATTCAGTCAAAATGCAAGTTTTAAGTGACGGACTTTTTGGCAAGCTTTAACTTCATCTCTGTTGATGGATACAGAGATGCTGGCTGAAAATTCCCAGTTTTAAATAGATGTATGGGAAAGAAATCCAAGTTACTTACACATCACATTGTTTGTTCCCATTTTATGACAAGAGAGTAGATGGCTGTTTCTGTCATCTCTGTCAGCTTCTACTTTTTTGCTACCGTTCTGGGAAATCATTATTTCCACTATATCATTAGAGTTCGAAATCTAGGAAAACCTCAAGAACTGATCTTGGTAGGGATAAAACAAAATCACACTCTCTTAAGTTATTAAATTCCAAAGTAACATGCACATATATGAAGAAATACTATTTATTACAAATTTAACTCAATTAAATACACTCCTGAATATTCCACTTGAACCTGCATGTCCTCTAGAGCTGAAAGTGAGAGGAAAACAATCACGTATGTCATCCATAGTCTAGAAAGCAGAGCAAGAGGGCCACACACGGACTACAGGCTCTGCATTCAAATTCACGCCGTGATTAAGCTACAGCCTGAGTAGAAATAATGTTTTTTCTTTGGGGGGATCAAATGGCTTTTTACAGAGTAATTGAGTAAGTGTCTTTCCTGTTGTCTAGAGACAGGGGTGTCCGAACTTTTGGTGTCTCTGTGCCACACTGGAAGAAGAAGAGTTATCTTGGGCCACGCATGAAATACACTGAGGCACATGATCACAAAAAATCCTCATAATATTTTAAGTAAATGTACGGTTTTTGTGTTGGGCCACATTCACAGCCATCTTGGGCTGCATTTGGCCCACGGCCACAGGTTGTACGCCCCTGACAGAAATGCAGCAGGGTGTGCCTGGAAAAAGATGTACTACCTTGCTGCCTAGGTAGGTTCATTTATGCCTGTGACTCTCAAATGGACCCTAATGCTAATGAGCATATTACCCCATCTCTTCTATCCATTTTCTGATTAATTTGTATGATGATTTCACAGAGAATCATCTTCCCAAACCCTCTTTCACCATCTTTGCAACTAATGACCTCGCTTCCTAAATTACTATGAAAATTGAAACAATCAGAGGAGATAATTGCAAGTTTCTACCACCATATCTATTTACTTATTAATATCTACACTAACATACTTTTATCTCTTCTTGGATTTTTTTAAAGGACAGACTGCCTATGTTTCTAGTAAAGACAAATACTAGCACTTTCATACCAGCTTCCATGTCTTCCTGCTTATTCAAGAAACTTTTAAAATTAAACTTTGTCCTTTCTGCATCTTAAATTTTTCAAATTTTGGACAAAAAAATATGATGTTTTCTCCTTAAAACAAGTAATAAGAAACCCTTTCTTGACCCACTTTACCCTCTAGTTCTTTGCATAAAAAACTTCATGAAAGATTTGTATATACTTACTATCTCTAATTTTCTTCCAACTCATTCTTCTTGAATGCCCTCCTTTCAAACATTTTTGTTGTCACTCTACCCAAATTGCACTTACCAAGGCCAACAATGATATTCATGTTATGTTCCTAAATCCATTATTCAGTTTCCAGTTTTATCTTTTCTTGACATACTGAGACCTTTGCCACAGCTTATCATTAGCTTCTCACTGAACATTTTCTTGAACTGGCTTTCGACACCCCTCCTTGTCATCGTTTCATCCGGCCTTAATGGCCTCAGTCTCTTTGATAATTTCCCTTTATGCAGGCAAATGACTTCCTAATGCTAGAGTGCCCCATCTGTGTTGACACTCATTCTAGGGGATCTCCTCTAATCTCGGGATTTTCCTGGCCATCCGTAAACTGATGAACCCCAAATGTGTATGTCCTGCCTGGACACCCCCTGCAAACTCTGGATTTCATTTCCGACTCCATCTAGTATCTCCCCCTGCATTCTACTCAGGCTTAGAATGTATAACATTAAGATTCTATTACTATCACCTCTGCTCCTAAGAGCTTTTTCTACTCCCTTTCTTGACTCTTTTCTGAGCAGCCAGATCATCCTGTTAAAATTTGAATCAGATCGTGTCACGCTTCTGCTCCCTATCTTCCAGATTTCTATTTTACTCAAAGTAAAGCTTGAGTTCTGACAGTGGCATCCAAGATTTGATACCCTGATTTTCTCATTGCCATCTGACTGTTTTCTACCTTCTCCCTTTGCTTGAGCCACACAGGACACCTGGCTTTTCAATGAACACTGCACACACATTTCTATCTCAGAGCCTTTATACCTGCAGTTCCTTTGCCTGAAATGATCTTTCCCCAGATATGTACCTGGTACTTAACGACACCTGAGTCTTTCCTCGCCTCCTTAGTGAGAGACTCTACAAATTCTATTTAAAATTGCAATGCAAATATATCCTGATAATTTTTCTAACTTTATTTTTCTCCATGGAATTTTCATCATAAATACATATATAAATATATATGCTTATTTAATTTATTGCCTATCTCTGTCCTTCAAAATGTTGCTTCTATAAGGGTATAGATTTTTGCTTATATTTTTCCTGCTCTATCAACTTTAACTAAAACAGTACTTTGGACATATTTGGAACTTAATAAAATTTTGTTAACTGATTTAATGAGCAAAGGGAAGTAGGAAAAGAATGTTCCCAAATATTGATGCCAAATATTAGGGCTTCAAATTTTAGAAAGAGAAAGATAAGTTGCACCTTGAGTCTTACAAAGTCAAACTCATTACAGAATGTGAGTATTCCATGGGTATATTTCATGCTAGGAATTAATCAAATATAAGTTGAATATAAGTAGTAGAAACATCTAAAATGGAAGGTTAAGAACATCAACTTTGGAATTAGGAAAATATGTATTCAGAGTCAGGCAATAAATAGTTTTATTTTTGCTTTTTGTTGAAGAAATTGTCTGGTTTATTTAAGCTTCTATTTCCTTTTCTCAGCTTTGAGGATTAAAATAGAAATCCCCTTTGAAGAGAGGATTAAATGAAATAATGTATGTAAAGCCTTTAATATATATTCAGCTCAAAATAAGAATACCATAAAAATTTCTGATTTATGTTTACTTTAAAAATTTACATTAAATTTATTTTTTGTGAGTTTCCCTGTTAAAAAAGTTTAGGTGAATATTGTTAAAATCTTCTGGGGGCTCAGAAAAACATTCTGTGGACTTTATGATGTGGATCGTACTTCTGCACAACATTTTTATAGGTGAGTAATTTTATATACTATACTTTAGACCCATATTAGTAATTTTTCAGAACTTTATTCCTATTCATTGTTTCATATACATAGGTTATCATTGTACTTGTTCAGATATAAATATATAGAATTTCCAATGCCTTTAACAATTACACTTTATAAATTGGTGATAAAACCATGCACGTTATGATAATATACAAGGGAATTTCTAATTTATCTGACCCCTGAAATAATGTTCTATAAACCACAACTATAATATGGGATGGTATAACTGAATTCATATTCCACCTGTTCATACATTTATAGGGTGGGTCTACAGCTCTTTCCTTCTTTTTTAACACTTTAGGTCATAAGAAAAAACATATATTTGTTTCTGGAGGAAAAAAACATATATTCTCTTAATTTAAGGTTTTACATTTTTTTAAGTTAAAATCTTTTACATTTTAAGTTAATAACAATATGCACAAGCATCTTTCAGATTTAAATATAAATATTCAGGTCTAGTTACCTACAAAGTTAAATGAGTTAACTCTAAGTCAATTTTCTTACTGCACATCTTTTTTTGATACGAGAAACTGCCCCTTTTCATTACAAAAGCCCCTGGTGCCTACTATATGCCAGCTCTCATCAAGCTGTATCAGCATATGAGAACTACAAAATGATAAGTTAATGAGCTTCTTCACCATTAAAAGCCAGTTTGTAGAAAAATACCATCAGAGGTGACAGCACCATTTAAGCCATCCCATAGATGTATGTCATTGTACTTCTTTAAAGGTCTTTTCAAAATAGTACACTATGTAATGCATCCCTATTAAGGGTGAACTGACTCCTGCTGCAACATTTTTCTGAAAGGTCATGTGAGCAGAGCACTGGGCTGCTGCGGCTCCCTCGCACCAGTTTTCCACATACGGCTGCTGGATCTTACTACCCCTCGCGCCTCTTTACCACCTCACCACCTCCCTCTCCTCTTTATCACCTTCACATTTCCATCATTAGAAAAACGAGGTGAAGGGAAAAAAGCCTACCTGTGGCTCTTTACAACTAAAGAAGAAATAATAAAATTATATCAGTTATTAGGCATATCAACAGAAGCAATATCTAAGTGCCCTTGCCAGGTACTACCATATTCTCAAAGGCCTGTGTGGTAGCAAGTTAATTTCAGAGATATTTCATGTTGATTACAGACCTCTGAAAAGAAATGAGTATCACAATAAAGTATGGGGTGTCCAACCTTTTGGTTGTCTCTGGGCCACCCTGGTGTCTCTGGGCCACCCTGGAAGAAGAAGAGTTGTTTTGGGCCATATAGTAAGTACACTGAGACACGTAATCACCAAAAAATCTGATAATGTTTTAAGTAAATTTATGATTTTGTGTTGGGCCATATCCACAGCCATCCTGGGCTGCATGTGGCCCATGGGTCACAGGTTGGACACCCTTTGCTGGTGAAAGGTCTTGCCTTCAATTTGTATAAAACACATCTGCCAGATGCAATAAAGTGAACCGTGATGAAATGGTGTACGCCTCTAATACATTTTCCAAGCACTCTCTTGAGATTTTTGAGGATGAAGAAGAAAAAAAGATACTGTGATAAATAAATAAAAGAAGAGCACAAAACACAGAAAAATATGAAAAGTTACTAGTCAGACATTAGTATGATATTATGCCCACTACTAGGAAATCTACTCGAAATGCCCATCATTGTAAATAAGTTTGATCTCTCAAACTATCTCCAAATGTAGAAACAGAAATTCTACCATAGTGTAATTCTCAATACAAAATATTGTCATATGTAGTTATTATTTGAAAATTGCATGTACTTCTTTTTCTTGCTTATGTTTTTCTAGCTTTGAACATTTGGCAATCTTTCCACTTGGTTCCTGCGTCCCTCTCATTCATTTTTTTTCATTGTTGTTCAGTTACAGTTGTCACGCCTTTTTCCCCATTGCTCTCCCCTGCTCCACTCCCCGACCACCCACTCTTAACCTTTTCTTTCTGTCACTAAAAGATATTCCAGACTCCTCTTGTGCATGTCCCGTATGGTCTTGGAATGGTCCGTTTCTCCAAAAGCCCTGTTTCCTTTCGCTGGATAATGATTTGGACATCAAGACCTGGGTCCTAAGTGTAATCATTGCTACCAGGGTGGCATTGCCTTTAGGCCCTGTCGCTAACAGAGAAAGGAAATATAGGTATGTATACTAACATGGATATAGCAACATATATAGTTATATCTATATGTAATTATCTGTATTAAGTTAAAATAGGAGTTCATACGATGTCTCCCACTCTAATTCATTACCACATAGATCATTCTAGCTTCCTCCTTTTGCCCATCTGTAACCTCCAGCACCAGCACTGAGGAATCTTGCTCCCATCTACTGAACATTTATTCCATTGTTTAATTGGAAGTTATGATATCACAATTGTTAACCTGTACGCTGTGAGAACGGCTTTATCAACTAGACTGCAGTGTTCTGTAGAATGTACTTTGCATTTAGTCTTACAGGTTCTATTCATTTCCAGCTATACCTTTTTCTCCCATCCCTTCATTGAAGTCATTTTGTACATTTGTAATATGGTTAGATTGTTTTGGCACATTCTCTATCCAAAACTGTCGTCCTCAATCTCCTAAACGATTTCTTTAAATTGCATGTGTGAAGGTTCACTCTTCGTGCTGTAAAATTCTATGGGTTTTGACAAATGCATAATACCGTCCATTCACAATTACAGTCATATAAAATAGTTTCATCACCCCCCAAATTTTCCATGTGCCTTACCTATTAAAAGTCTCCCCCTTTCCCCAAACCCTTGACAGCCGCTGATCTTTCATTTGTTTAAAATAGATATACTTTTCCAGAGTATCATATGATTGGAATTATACAGTATGTAGTATTTTCAGACTAATTTATTTTACTTCCAATAAGTATTTAAGATTGATCCTTGTCCTTTTGTGGCTGGATCTATGTCCTTTTGTGTTTCATTGAGTGGGTGTACTATATAGATGGTTTCTCCTTACACCTATTAAAGATATTATGGTTGCTCACAGTTTTTGAAAATTATCAATAAAGCTGCTATAAACATTCACATGCAGATTTTTATGTGGATATGTTTTCAAATCACTTGGGTAAATACTTAGGAGCATGGTAACTGAAATGGGTTTAGTATTTGTATAATGATTAGACTATGTTTAGAGTTGTAAAAAACTGTTAAACTGCCTCCCAAGGAACTGTAACTCCTTTGCATTCCCACCAGCAATAAATGAGAGTTCATTCTCGCTGTTTTATAATTCCTAGTCTGTCACAATGAGAATCAAGTTCTTAGTTAAATCAGACATTTTATAATTGAGCAAAAGCACATTAATATGAAAATCAGTGAAAAGTTGAATTGAATACATATTATTTAAATTAAAGCTATAGGACACCCAGAGAAGCATTGATGTGGAATAACAAAATATCATCTTGCAGAGAACCTTGTGGAGCAAGCTTTAAAGAAAGGTCAAGCAATAGCTGGTTCATTATCAGCATATCACACCTTGAATACAATAGATATTGGTATAATGCTTAAAATTTTATTCCTATTTAAGTTTGATAACAACCTCATAATTTCCCTTGTGTTTTGAATTTGAACTATGCATATTTTTTATCAAATTATAGTATACTCTGACTAAATTTTGATGTATTATAGTGGGCCTATTAAAAGTAAATAGAATAGCTATTTTATGTCTCTCATTTTCAGGTAAATGTTCTTTTTATATTTGTACTTTTGTGGAGTTTTTCCTCAAATAAAGCCTCTCAAATAAATAATGTACTTTTCTCTTGAATTCAAAATAAAAGCTTTCTGTCTTACATGAGGTCTTTTCTAAGGGTAAAAGTTTAATGATAAAATTTATGTTAACCAAAATCCCAGGTAAGCAAATTCTCTAGAACTCTAGCTTTACCATGTCAGTTAAATGTTCTCCTACAACCATCATAAGGGATCATTTAAAGATTTTTATTGAAAAAAATCTTACCAGTGCTGCAAAACTGTAACCAGTTCTATTTTCCTGAGCTATTTTTTGAAACTTCATAACCTAATAATTCTCAAAACAATGCTGAGAGGGTGTGTAACTGAGGTGATATTACCATGGCCTATAAAATTATTTTTTTTTTCTGTACCTACAAATGGAATTTTTTTTTTTTGATCTTTGAGCACTTATTTTTGCTGATTTAGACAGGCAATAGCCTTTGCAGAATACAGTGAAATGTAACTCTTAAACATGGCGAAATCAGACACACTGTCATTGCAAGGAGTTAGGATTACCATAACCATACTATCTGAAAGAAAAAAATTCCACATTAATGTATAAAATTTAAAAAAACGCTTGATGTCATTGTGAGCTAATATTAAGGTTCAAGTCACTAAATAAATAAAATATTGTCTGTAGCTTTAATTTTTAATAAAATACATTGTAATGATGTATGCCACATGCCTATGGAAAATAACATTACATGTAACACAATGAGACAGCAGCCACGGTGATGGCAAAGATATTTTTGTAACTCAGGTTTCTCTCAGCTGTTGGCAACTCATTATGGTAATTTACTGCTCAAAGGTGATCGCCCACCTCTCTTGTGACAGTTGCTAATCTGTTTCCTGCTCCTATAGTTTTGCTCTCCCAGAAAGGCATATAAATTAAATCACCCTTATACTGTCTTCTGAATCTTGCTTACTGAAATTAGCAAACCGTATTCCCAGATTATCCATGTTACTAAGTGTATCAGTACTTTACTCCTTTGTATTGATGGATAGTATTTCATTGTATGAATATACAACAATTTGATCATCCATCCACCCACTGAAGGACATTTGAGTTTTCCAGTTTTTGGTGAATATGAATAAAGTCACTATACACGTTTGTGATGTGAAGAGGTTTTCTGGGATTATAAATTATTATTTCATTAGGGTTAATATATCAATATAAGACTGAGATTGCTGGGTCATAGAGTAATTGTATTTTTACTTTTTTTTAATGATGTAGTTTTATTACCCTCTACAAAACTCACCAGTCTTATATATAACATGGATTTT
This sequence comes from Mormoops blainvillei, assembly GCA_004026545.1. NCBI lineage: Eukaryota > Metazoa > Chordata > Mammalia > Chiroptera > Mormoopidae > Mormoops > Mormoops blainvillei. Next base: position 41,066 of record PVJD01004353.1, read on the forward strand.
TGTTTAGCTTTTAAATGAAATGTAACATACACACAGAAAAAATAATTTATCATTGACAACAATGAATTTTGATGAAATCAAATTTTGTGAATACACTATGATTTATCCATTGTACTTCTGATGAACATCTGGATGGTTTCTAGTTTGGGGCTACTATGTACAGAGCTTCTGTGAATATACTTTTACATTTCTTTTTTTGACAAAATTCAAAATTCATTTATTTTTACATTCAATATTATTTTGTATTAGTTTCAGGAGTACAGAGTAGTGGTTAGATAATCATATACTTTGTTTTATTGAATTTATTGGGGTGACTTTGGTTGATAAAATTATACAGGTTTCAGGTGTACAATTTTATAATACATCATCTGAATATTGTACCCCTTGTTCGCCGCCCCAAGTCAAGTTTCCATCCCTCATCAATTACCTCCCCTATACCCTCCTCTGCCTCCTTCCATCCCCTTTCCCTCTGGTAATCACCATGCTGTTGTCTGTGTCTGAGTTTCTTTTCATGAATATCTCTATACTTATCAATTGATCACGAACCTGAGAATGAAATTAGTACTGGGTTGTAGGATATGCATGTGATCTTTGACAGCTGATACTGCCAAGAGTTTCTCTAAGTGGCTTTACTCATAAGTACTCCCATCAGGGATGCTCGAAGGTGCCAGTTGCTTGAAGTTTTTACCAACATTTCGTATTTTCTTTTTTAATTTTTACCAATTTGGAGCTTTGGCTTTAATTGTATTTTCCTGAATATGTTTACTTTTATAAGACTCAGCAAATTGTTTGCTCAAATAACCTCTCCATTTTAAATCCACACTAGCAATATATTACTGTTCCAATTCTACAGTTTCACCAGACTTGACATTTGCCATTTTCTTTATCTTCTGCAATGATGGTATGAAATGGTATATCACTGTGGTTTTTATTTGCATTTTCTTATTTACCAAAGATGTTGACTATCTCCTCATATGCTTCTTTGGTGAAGTGTCAAAACTTTTGCCTATATTTTTTACTGGGATATTTTATTAAAATTGCAATTTGTGATGCTTATACTAATTCTGGATATCAGTTCTTCACCCTATACACATTTTACAAATATATTCCCCCAGCCTATGTCTTGTCTTGTCCTTCTAGCCATGTATTTTGAAGCATATGATTCCGTAATTGTGATGAAGGTTGGTTTTTATCATGTTGGTTTTTTTCTGTTAAAGATCACACTTTTCCTATCAAATATAAAAAATATTGCCCAAACTTAGGCCACAAAGATTTTCTCTTATTTTTTCTCCCAGAAGTTTTATGGTTTTATGTTTTCATTTAGGATTAGAACCCATTTGGAAGCCATGGTTAAAATTCCTGTTGCTAGTGTGACGCTATGTGAAAACTTTAGTCTTCTTAATTTTGAGGGAGGTAACAGATTGATTTTCTCTCCTTTCCTTTTAATCAACATTTTTTTAAAGTCTATGTTAATGTTACTACCCAAAGTTGATGAGATATATCTGCTGCAAAACAAATAAGATATAATTATTAGGCAAACGACTGAGCAAATTAATGTAAAAGGTATAATGTAATTGAAAATGAAGGTGAATATCATTATTTTTATATTAAATAAATCAATGCATTTGAAATATGTACCTTATCAGCTTATAGAGTTGACATTTTTCTTTTCATAATAAATTACTTTAATTAATTCATAATGTTACTATTCAAAGTAGAAGTTTTTAACAATTTTATGAGTTTACTATAGTTCCCTTCTAAAAGACTGATAATAATAAAGATATAAAAATAGAAAATGAGAGGAATTAAAATATTTATCAAGAAAATTTAACAGTGACATATCCACTGAGTAAAATGCATTCATTAAATTCTAATGATCAATCTTACTAGAATGTTTTTCTCTAGGTTTCCACTCAGTTTACCTATATAAATGTACAGATAGGGTATATTAAAATTCCAGTTCAGTAAGGAACTTTCTTGAACAAAAGTCAGAGGTCTGGTTAAAGAAGCCATGATTTGTATTACAAGAGTAGAAAAAGCATAGACTTATTTTTCAGATTTAACCATTGAATTAATGATTATTCTTTTATTTTTATTGTTTATGCTGTTATAGTTCCTGTTTTCTCTCCCTTACCCCACCTCCATCCAGCCCCCTCTCATTCCTCCCCAGGCCAGTCCCCATATTGTTGTCTATGTCCATGGGTTGTGCATAAATATTCTCTGGCTTATCTCTTCACCATCTTTCATCCCGTCCCTCCTCTCCACCCTGTCTTCTTTTTGGCAGCTGTCAGTCTGTTTTATGTATCTAAGTTTCTGTTACTAATTCATTGATTAGTTTGTGTTCATTAGATCCCACATATCATATGTGGTGTTGGGCTGTGGAACATGGAAAGTCAAGTGTAACATGTGCCCTTAAAAGAATTTATAATTTTATTAAAGAAAACATGAGAAAATGTGAAACCATTGGAAGAAAAGGAAACAGTATGCAGGATAGAACTGAACTATGTATGGAACAGAATGACATAGAAGTTTAAAATAAATGATTTAAAGTACATCTTGTAACAGGATATCTCTAAAGAGGAATGTCTGCTTGTTTATAGGTGAATATAAAATAATCCAAGAGTCCATCCATGATTTTGTGGATGTTTCATTTTATTATTCGACTAGCACAGGATTTGGCATTGCCATGTGTGAAAGGAATTAAACCTGATGAGGAGGGGCCAGGTGACTTGAGTAGGAAAATTTGAAATATTCTTGTCCAATTCTAGAGAACTCTAAAAAAAGTGACTGAGGTCAACAAAACAAAAAACAATTTCACTTTTTAAATCATTAACTTTTTTTTTCTTTTTAAAGATTTTTCAGTATCTGTTTATTTTAAGACAGAGGAGAAGGGAGGGAGAAAGAGAGGAAGATGAACATCAATCTGTGGTTGCCTCTCGCACGCCCCCTACTGGGGACCTGGCCCGCAACCCAGGCATGTGCCCTGACTGGGAATTGAAACTGGCGACCCTTTGTATCCAAGGCCAGCACTTAATCCACTGAGCCACACCAGCCACGGCTAAATCAGTAACTCTTTTAAAAGAAGACGTAAAGACATAACATATTACTGTTATTGGAACAGTAATATGATTTTAATGCTGTTTATAATTGTAGATTTTTAACCATGTATTAATGTACATGTTAGAGTAAAGATGCATAGAAATATAACAATTTTACTTTAGGTGTAGATAATAGAGAAGCTATATCTTGATATTTAATTCACACCTCAAATGTGTAAAGAAGTTAAAATTCTCAGTTTAAGGTTCTGTGTTACATGCATAACTGTGTAAAGTGATACTTTTTATTTATTTATTTTTTAAAGCGAGAGTGTAAACCAATGCCATTTTTTCAGGCTGACTAAAGGATAATAAAAATTTTTATTTAAATTTATTCTAGATTTCTTATTTTAAAGTGTTATTTCAGTCAAAATATTCCACAACTGCTAGAGAAATGCATCACATAGTACAGAAGAATTTAGCAGCATAAGATTAAATTGGAACATAAGGGAAGGAATGATTTATGTACCATTTATAAATAAATTAGGGTTTTTATAAATCACAAGTACTTTAATCTAAATAGCACTCATATATCAAAAGCAGAAATAAAGTAAATCAATTTTTTATTTGTGCCACAACTTCAGAGTATACACAAAAGTAATTAGAAAACTTGCTTTTGATCAAAAATAATATGACTATCACATATTTTAATCATTTCTATTAAATATTCATCCACCATTTTAATAGTTATCTGTTTTATAGGACTTATTTTAACAATTTTGTTACCATAACTGAGCAATGATTTCCTGAGGAGTTGCAAAGTAATTAGAAGTGGTCCATGAGACTAATCACACACAATTTCCTATATAGATAAAATACTAGTCTTTAAGAGTATTGGCTACATAAAGTACAGGGGTTTGAAAATGTACTGAAGTCACTGTAGTTTTTTTTTTTTATTATATTTTCTTCAATCAACAGATTCTGAAAGTATAATCAATTGCCATTAAATTCATTAAAAATTTTTTAACAATAATTTTAAAAGGGATCTTAGACTCAAAATGGCTGAAAGCCAATGTTTCAGAATTTTTAAAATCCATAAGTGTTATGAATTTATCACGGGGGTGGAACATTAAAATAACATTGGTTGCAGCTCATTCAAATTTGGCACTGGTTCTCAAAGTGTTAAATCCTGGCAGGTAAAGAAAAAATTTTAAGTATTTAAACTATTTCAAAATAAATTATGTAACTCTGTATTTTTTAAAAATTTAGACCTATGCCTATTTATCTATTGTGATTGAGAAACTTATTATTACAGAAAGTTTCATTTATCAGAATACTTTCTTCAGCATTATGTAATATATAAGCTTTGTGATAGGAAGTATTTTTGATTTCCCATATAATATTCTGCTTATGAAACTGACTGTTAATTTGCTAGATATTTCATAAATCACAAATACTCCTCACCATTCCTGCTAAGCACGGATATCATATTAAGTATTGCCTCTTGGTCTGCTAAAGTGAGGCCTAATGACCTGAAAGAATTCATGCCACCCTCCAAACCGTAGCGCATTTTCAGTGGTCGTTCGCTGGCCTCTACAACCTGATTTATTACTTTAAATTCGTTACATAAATTACTCTGCCTGCCCTCTCCACATCAATTCCAATAACAGGAAAATGCAGCATGAGTATTGCACGCTGCATGTCACCCTGCTCGGCAGAGAGGCAGCCCCGAGGTGTAGGTGCAGGGGTTGAAGGGACTGCCTGTTTGCTGTGTTTATCTGTTCTGCCAGAGCTTCAGCTAAGATGGCTTTAGGGTGTGCTTGCTTTGTTTATTTGTGTTTGGGATGTCTAGGAAAATATATGTTTGAAATGGATTTGGGGGAATGAATGAAAGTTTGATTATTTTCTCTTATTTTAGTGTGAGTTAGTATGAGATACATTTCATATTGAAAATTTTCATAACACTCAGCAATGTAGAAGGTTCGTCTTTAAACAAGTTTTACTTCAAGATGGGAAAACTGAAGTTCCAGATTTTCCTGACATTATTCATTATGGCATAGGAAGGATGGCAGGTGACAGTGGGCCTTTGCATCAAAGTACTTTCAGTCCCCATCTACTGCCTTTGTTGAAGTCTCAATCACTTCCATCAAAAAGCCTATGTTTTCTCTTTATGAAAAGAAATATTAAAATCACACAGGTGGGAGATGGTCTGGGGAGACAAATGGTAATGGAAAAATATGATTAAAAAATAAAAATAAAGTATAAAAAATCACCCAGTATCTATAGTTCAAAAATATAATAATAGAGTAAAACATAAGGAAAGGTAGGATATATACAGGCTACAGTAGTAAATGACAGATCGATAATATATGAAAACATAAAGAAGCATTATGAAAGTTAAGACCTATAAACTTAATAATTGCAATCAAGATAAACAAAGTAAAAATGAAGAAGAATGTAATGATATTAATGAGATTCTTTATAGCCCATTTGATGCAACCATCTTTAGTTTCACAGCGTTTCCCAGTTTGCATTAATCTATGTATCATTTTGATAAGCATGACATCTCACATTCTTATTTCCACATATTTAAGAGTTCCAAGTAAACTAAATATTGTAAGAAAAAATTTTCAATATAAAATGTTATGTTTTTAAACATATGCCTCTGCCACACACCGTCTTATATCACACACAAAAAAGATCAGAAGCCAATGTATTAAAATAAATATAAGGGAGGGAAAGGAGATAAGACCAAAGGAATAAAGATTATTATTTATTCATTTTTTAATAAAATGCCCTGTGCACATATGAATTATAGAAATCCTTTTGTGTTATTAAAGCCTCCAGATTTCATCTTTATCAGGATGTAACCCACTTGATAATCTGACAAAAACTCAGAAAACTGGAAGTGATTATTGTGTATATAAAGGTAAACCTTGAAGACTTGGGGAGATTATTAGAAATGAGAATACCTGATTAACATTTTAGCACTATAGAAAAAAAGACATTGTATAAACTTAACAGATTAAAATACTATAATAATAGAAACTAACATTAATAGTGTAGGTACTTGGGAACCCTCATGGTATATAAATTTTATTATTCACTTTATTTTTGAGGGATAAATTTATTATTTATTTCCTGTTTAGTAATTACCACATACATATTTGAAAGAATTTTTTTAAAATCCATGTTGTATTAATAAGTAGGAAAGAAGTCCTCTTTTTAATAAACAGACTTAGGAATCCAACATCATGATGATGAAATAAGTACAGATTTACCTTACATGCTATGATAATTGGCATTTACATGTTCTACACTCTCTTCTCTTTAAAAAAATTTTTTATTGAATTTATTGGGGTGATATTGGTCAATAAAATTCTATAGGTTTCACCCTGGCTGGGTAGCTCAGTTAGTTAGAGCATCATCCCAATACAAGGTTGATTGTTTGATCCTGGTAGGGCACATACAAGAATCAACCAATGAAGGCATAAATAAGGAGAATCACAAATCAATGTTTCTCTCAAAGGAATCCTTCCTCTCTCTCTCTCTCTTTCTGTCTCTCAAATCAATAGCTAAAAAATATATAGGTTTCAATTATACAATTCTATAATATATCATCTGTATATTGTATTGTATATTCACAGCCCCAAATCATGTCCCTTTTCATGGCCATTTATCCCCCATTCACATTTCACCTCCCCCCACCCCTGGACCTCTGGTAATCACCATACTGATGTCTTTGTCTTTTTTTTTTTTTTTTTTTTTTGCTTAAACCCTTCACCACCTCACCTAGCCCTGTAACTTCCCTCCCCTCTTATAGCTATCAGTTTTCTGTATCTATAAGTACATTTCTATTTTGTTTTTGGTTTTTTTCTAATTTTCTTCACTAGATTCCACATATAAGTGAAATCATATGGTATTTGTTCTTTTTCTAACAGGTTTATTTCACTTATCTTAATACTATCTAGGTTCATCCATGCTGTCACAAAAGATAAGATTTCCTTCTTTATTTGGCCAAGTAGTAGTCATTGTGTAAATGTACCACAGCATTTTTATCTACCCATTTATTGATGGGCACTAGGGCTGTTTCCAATTCTTGGTAATTTTAAATAACTCTACAATGAACATAGGGGTGCATATATTCTTTCAGTGTTTCATGTTTCTTCAGATATATTCCCAGAAGTGGGTCACAAGGCAGTTCCATTTTTAACTTTTTTTTTTTTTAGGAAATTCCATTCTATTTTTAACAGCAGCTGCACTAATCTGCATTCTCACCAACAGTGAAAGAGAGTTCCCTTTACTCCACACCTTTGCTAAAACTTGTTGTTTGTTGATTTATTGATGATAGCCATTCTGACAACTGTGAGGTGATATCTTACGGTAACTTGCATTTCTCTGATGATTAGTTATGTTGAGCATTTTTTCATATGTCTGTTGGCCCTCTCTGTATCCTCTTTGGAGAAGAGTGTATTCAGGTTTCTTGCCCATTTTTAAAATTCTATTTTTTTGGTATTGAGTTGTATAATTTCTTTATAAAGTTGGGATATTAATTGCTTATCAGATGTATCATTGGCAAATATTTTTACCCATTCAGTGGGTTGTCTTTTCATTTTGTTGATGGTTTCCTTTTGGGGCAAAAACATTTTAGTCTGATGTAATACCATTTATTTATTTTTCCATTTGTTTCCCTTGCATGGAGAGATATATCAGAAAAAAAATGTTGCTGTGAGATAGGTTCGAGACTATACTGTTTTCTTCTAGGGTTTCTTAATGGTTTGAAATGGTACATTTAAGTCTTTAATCCATTTTCAGTTTATTCTTGTGCATGGTGTAATATTGTGGTCTAGTTATCTTTTTATTTTTTTGCACATATCTGTCCAATTTTCCCAATACCGTTTATTGAACAGAGTATCTTTATCCCATTGTATGTTCTTGCCTCTTTTGTCAAATATTAATTTACCATAAAGACATGGGTTTATTTCTTGGTTCTGCTTTCTGATCCTTGTTTCTGATGTTCGTTTTTATTCTGGTACCATGCTGTTTTGATTACAATGACCTTGCAGTATAGTTTGATATCAGGTAGCATGATTCCTCCAACTTTGTTCTTCTTCTGAAGATTGTTGTTGTTATTTGGGGACTTTTGTTGTTTCATATAGATTTTTGGAATATTTTTTCTAGATCTGTGAAATACACCATTGGTATGTTGATAGGAATTTCATTGAATCTATAGATTGCTTTGAGTAATATGGACATTTTAAGGCTGTAAATTCTTCCTATCAATGAACATGGTATATGCTTACACTTATTAGTATTTTCTTCAATTTCTTTCTTCAGTGTCTTATAATTTTTGGAGTAAAGAAATACTTATATATTTATAACTACTTATAATTTTACATGCTTGGTTAAATTTATTCTTAGATATTTTTATGCAATTGTAAATGGTATTGTTTTCTTAGTTTCCCTTTCTGATAATGTGTTATTGGTTTATTAAAAAACAACCAATTTCTGGATATTTATTTTGTGTTCTGATGCTTCAGTGTTCTCTATACACAGTATCATGTTACCTGAAAATAGTGACAGTTTTACCTCATCCTTTTCAATTTGGATGCCTTTATTTCTCCTTACTGTCTGATTACTGTAGCACTATTTAGAAAAAAAGAGGTAAAAGTGGACATCCCTGTTTTGTTCCTGGTCTTAAGGAAAACACTTATTTTTTTGCCCATTGCATATGACATTAGCCTTTATTATGTTGAGGTAGATTTCTGCTGTTCCCACTTTGCTGAGAGTTTTCACTAAGTTCCTTGAAGTTCTCACTAATTTTTTTGAGAATCCTTATAACCATTTTTTTTTAAATTCTATATCTGGTGAATTGCTTGCCTCCATTTCAGTTAGCTCTTTTTCTAGAGGTTTCTCTTGTTCTTTCATTTAGGACATGTTTCTTTGTCTCCTCATTTTGTTTGCCTCTTTGTGTTTGTTTCTATGTATTAGGTAGATCTGTTATGTCCCCCAGTCTTGGTTGGGTGGCCTTTTGTAGTAGGTGTCTGGTAGGATCTAGTAATTCAGTCTTCTCGGTCACCTGAGCTGGGTACTCCAAGAATGTCTTCTGTGTGGGTTTTATGAGCCTTTCTGTTGTAATTGAGTTTTGACTGGCATTGGCCTGTTCATGCATGGGTTCGACCCTCAGGGTGGCTTACTGTAAAGATCGACCCTGACCAAAGGGTACGAGCAGCAGTGCAGGTGCTGACCACACAAAGCAGAGCCCTCCTCTGCAGGGCCTAGTGCCTGCCTAGAACTCCCTTTGGATATGCAGCTTGTGAAGAGAATTGAGCCTGCTCTGATGCTGTGTGAAGGCCGCTAAATGTGTTGGTTCTGGGGCCTTTTGGAGGTACTCTAATGCAGCTTACTGTCAGATACTGCCCGTGACTGGCCATGGGCAACCTCTTTGGAGCTACAAAGTGACCCCCAGTCTGTGGCTGCCTCTGCAGGGCCTGAATGCATGTGGGAAGGGCCATGCTGCACACAGAGTTTGCCTACCAACAGCACCGAACCCTAGGGAAGGTCAGCAAAAGACCCAATGCACTGTGAAACGTGCCCCCACCTACCTTGGCCTAACAGTTTCCTTTTAGACTCAGTCATGGAAAGAGGCTTTGGTAGTATTCAAGTTACATGAGGAGCATTTTCAGTGAGTGGTCAGGTAGCGGCAACTGTTGTTCACTGGATTGATACAGGTTCAGACTCAGTGCCAGTGCTGGGTGTGGGGTGACTCAGCAAAGTCCCAGAGTACACCAAGTCTAGCTGACACCAGCTGGGTGCCCACAGGCCTTTGTGATAGCACAGGGTCTCAGGGAGTCATCAGAGTGAGACCAGCAGAGTTTATCAGGCTGAAACAGACCAAGATTTGGCCAAGTAAAGGGTGGGCTCTGCACTGACCGGGTGGGTGAGAGAAAAATGGCACCGTCCTAGAGCCACACAACTCAGTCCAGCCCAGATCTTGTGGGGAGATGGACTTCAGCAGGGTAGGACCCCTGGCAAAGAGGGTGGGGCTTGTGGATCTCCCATGATGATGGGGGGCACTGGTCAGGATTGGGGGAAGGAGGGAGGAGTGGCCCCTGCCCCCGAGCCACACAATTTGGTCACTGATACTCCCTGAGACTCCCTAGACCTCTACATCCCTGTCCGGGCAGCTAACTGCTCAGTAGCGTGTGATCTCTGCAGGGTGGGGTGACAGGGAGGCCAGAGGGCAGGGCTAGTGCATTCCCACAGGCTGATGCTATAAGGAGGGGAGTGCTCCACTCAGGAAAGATGATGTCTGTCATGTGGGAGAGGGGCTCAGCACGGGGAGCCTGACAGCCATTCCTCAGCTTTCTTCCCAGAGCCATAAACCCTAGTTTCTCCTCACACAACTCTGGTCCACTCTACCTTTCCTCCAGTGGAGCCCAGAGTGAATGGCTGCTAACGAAATTGTGTGCATTGGCCCTTTAAGAGGGCACCTGTGTCTTAGTAGACTGCCATCTTTCCCTGGAGGACACTGATTTTCACAGCTAGATGTTATGTGGGTGCCTCTTTCCCACTCTGGTGCTCCGGGCTGGGGAGCCTGGCTTGGGGCTGAGACCTCACATTCCTCTGCGAGAACTTTTACAGCTGAGATATCCCTCTGGGATCTCAGCCGCCACCCCTGGGAGTGGGGACAGCCCCTTTCCTGTTTCTACCCTTCTTGCCAGTCTCAATGTGGCTTCTTCTGTAAATCCTTGGTTATAATACTCCTGTTCTGCTAGTTTTTGGTTGGTTTTTCAGTTCCTGGTTGTATAGTTCATAGCTTGGTCCTGGGAGGAGGTAAGTGTAGCTTTTACCTACTCTGCTACCGTCTTGGATTACTATTATTCAGTCTTTAAAATAATGCATTAAGTGAGGTATTATTCTTTTTTTATCTACATTTTACCAACCAGGAAATAGAATTGGAAAGAGCCAGTAACCTTCTCAAAATACATAGCTGGGAATTGCTTCAGAGTTCACACCAATTTCTTCAAGCTCTGTGTCAGTTTCTAGGGCTCAAGTTTTAGGCTACATAAATTAGAGAGCAATTGATCAACAAGACAGAACCTTTGCTAAATAAACAATGGCTTGTTTCCTAGGTGACATATTATAATTACTTGATTCTTTCATAAAGTTGACTGGGAGTGTTGGTGATGCATTGATAAGTCCACAGACTCAACAGCCTTTTACCTCCTCTATGTATGCCCTGAATTAAATGGATTCTTTTTTTCCTTTAGGTGATCAGACAATGGAGCAGAGGTCCCCTTTGCTTTTCTTTAAAAGACTTATAATATTTGCTGATTTCCATGGTGAAAATATTACCACAATGGCTGGTTTCAGGTTACTAAAATTACACCATAAGACACCAATTTGGGAAGCCGATGTGAGCCAGCATTACCATACTACTATAACATTAGGATGATTTGTCATCCCCCTGGTGATTACCATCTTGAAGCATCTTCACTTGCTTATTATCTGATATCTGATGCTGGTAGGAGGCCAACAGAGCACCAGATAATAAGTCACTAAAAAAACACAGAATATCTCATCCAAAAGTAATTGATGTGCTGTGCATATCTGTAAAGCATTCTAGTAAAAATGCTAGGATCAAAATGATGACACCAATATTTCTAATATTTTTATCATCTTAAATTATTCAAGGGGGTAGTTGTCTTGTTTTAAAATTAATATAAATGCATAATCAAATGCAGAGACCCAATTTTTGTTTTTTTGGGTTATTCCAATAATTTTTGTAAACTGCAAGATCAAATATCCATTGTAACCACCACTGGATGCCACTGAAAAGTAGTCTGCCTAAATCCAGTATCCCTGATACAAAACTTCTACACCAAGTGGTGATTTTGATTGTACATTTTAGTTAATATATATTTAAAAATTCCCAGTGATGATTAAACTGCAAATTAGAACGATAAAAATGACAGAAATTTTCAAAGTAAGATATGTTCCTAGCAGTTAATCAACATACCAAATGTCTAAAATTTTCCATATTATGTTGTTCATGCTGTATAAGCCAAAATCAAACTGGTTCACAGAAATATCTTTGGTTCTAGGAGAAAAAATAATATAAGTACTGTAGAGATAAAGTTTTAAGATTCTGGGGAAAAACTTCTGCAGCAAAAAGTATCACTGAAAAGCTTTATAAGTAATATTCTTTCCAGCCATTTTAATTAAAATTATAAATCTCACAGTTTCATGTTTCCTAGGTGCCTCAAAATATGCTTACTAAGTCAGGCTGCATTTCTTGGTTCTTTACAATTGGTTCTTTACAATTTACATTATAGCTGTAATAACATAATCAAAACATGTTTTAGATTGCCTGAATTTCAGTCAGACCAAATTTATTTTTACAAATGATACTACTGATATATAGGAGTATATACTAAGACTTATTAAAATTATATTTAAAGACAGTAGCTGATTTTGTCATTTTGATGTGAATAACTTGTGAAGTAGAAAATAATTATTACTAGAAAACTTTCCATTGATTATGTCTAGATATCCAAGTTTCTTTTACTGTTTAAAAATACATAGACTATTTCTGAGACCAAATTTAAAGCCAGATGAAAATGCTTATAATGCTGTGTCCTTTGTTAGCTATAGCAATTACATCAATAATGTTTCCTAGGAATTACAATTTACAAGAAAATTGGAGTTTTATTAACTTATTGCTTTGAATGTCTTAACATTTCCAAATGTCTACTAACACCTTCCATTTAATTATGTTTTAAATGCTCATTCTTTAGCTTATTCTTTCACATGAATTTTTAGGTAACAAGAAGCAAATGTGTAAATCTATTTTAAAATACCAATTTTGGAATATTCATACTCAAAATTTTGCATAAATTATTAAACTTTTCAAACTCCAGGTCCAGTGGCCAAAGAAGGGCATTTTTGCTTCACTATTCTTATTCCTAATTTCACTGATAATAAATAAATAAAATTAAGAAACATTAATATTTTTCTCAAAGGAAAAAATGTGCATGACTTTCTCTGAATAACTATAAACTCTTCTGACCACTGGTGTGCCTTTTGAATGATAAAAGGCATGCTAAGCCAGACAAAAAACATTAAGAACCATACAATTTCACTCATATATGTGATATAAAACTTAAAGCAACAAATGAACAAACAAGAAAAAAGAACAGGCAAGCAAAAACTCATAGACACAAATAATAGCATGGCACTCACCAGAAAGGAGAGTGGTGGAGGGATAGGTAGTAAAGTGTAAAGAGGGTCAAATATATGGTGAAGGAAGATGACTTGACTTTGGGTGGTAGGAACACAATGCAATACACAGATCGTGTGTCATAGAATTGTACACTTCAAATCTATATGATCTCATTAAACAATGTCACCCCGATAAATTTAATTTTAAAGGATTTTTTTAAAGGCGTGAGCTTCCAGAATAACAATTTTGCTATGTGGTGTGGGAGATAATAAATCTTCGTAAAGCTTGCATACCATGGCAGATGCCTTCCTCTCTCTTAGATCATACACACACACACGCCATCCCCATGCCCACCCTACGCAGGTGCAACTGACCCAATCAAAGATACTCATCATGGAGAAATTCATACCTTACCTAGGCTCAGAAAAATTTCTAAGAGAGAAAGAAAGAAAGGAAAGAAAGAAGAAAGAAAAGGAAGGAAAGAAGGAAGGAAGGAAGGAAGGAAGGAAGGAAGGAAGGAAGGAAGGAAGCAGAAAAGCATAAGCAAAAGTTAAAGAACATGTCATAAAAGTAAATAATCAATGAAATGCTTGACTATTTCAGAAAAATGTAGTTTAGTTGCAGAAATTCCAACTTCTCTAACACAAAAACTAAAAAATTAAGGAAATGAGGTACAAAGGTTCAAAGAAGAAACTGATATAGCAAGTAGGGATAAAAATGGAGTTGGTCTCATGCAAAATAGATTAAATAAAAAACAAAAGACTTGCAGAGAAGAAAATCACCTTATAAAAATGAAATATTAATGACTGAAAAACAGGTATTGTAGCCAAACTTGAAAATTCCTCAGAAACTAAATGGGAAATAAATCTATTGTAAAAAATGATTTCATAGAAGATGACAAATGAGGAAGACAGAAAAACGGAGTACAATATACATATGTGCTGTATGCTGAACTTCTTAAACAAGGAGTCTAAACAAATGAAACAGCAGGAGAATAAATTATGCTAAGATAAACACAGGTATGTTTCCTAAATTAAAGTAAAATATTAAAACTGTGGATAAAAACTGTATAATATTTTCTAGGAAACCCATTGATAAAATATCATTAACCTAAAAGCTATGGTTAAAGAATATTATTTGAACATCCAAACATAAAAAAGCAAGTAATTTATGAAGTTGGATCCAAATGTCTTCCCAGTGACATGAAAAACAAAATGCATTGAGCAAAATCTACAGAGGTATGTTAAAAATAAAAAGATGGTCCAAGATGTCCTTTGATATAAAGGTTACAAATACTCTCAAACACCCAAGAAGTCAGGAAAAATAGAGTACATGTGACTTTCTGTATAAAACTACTTGATAGTGAAATACAGACAATTATGAGTGGAATGAAATATACATCCTAGAAATATAAAATTAAACTAATGATGGGCACTAAATTTCTTTAATTATAGAACCAGGACTCACTGACAGAGGAAATTTAAAGTATTAGAATATAACACTTAAAATTTGACATGGTAAAATTTATAATTTAACTGAAAACACAAGAGATATGGATAAAATGATGTAAGAACATACGTAGCTGTGTTTTGCTTATTTTCTCATCTAATTATTCAATGGGATAAGAATATAACTGAAATAAACACATCTAGTTAATAAGAACCTTAACCTGAAACCACTTCCCTTTTCCAACCCCACCTGATGTGCATCTGTGTGTGAGCACTCACATTTGCTGCATAAACACACAAACACACACTCAAGTTTACATGTGTACAGTAGATACATCTTTGTAGAGAAGCATATGAAATTTAGCAATAACTTCATCCTAGCTTTTTACATTAAATTCAGGTAAAATTATTATTTTTTTGTTTTAAACAAGCACATAAAGAATAAATGCTTTAAAATTATTTCCATCAATTAATAAATATTTGTAATATTATCCACCAAATAAAATATTAGACATGGTTATTTTTGAGAGGGAATTTAATTTTTAAATTTACTTTAAACAAACTATGAAGTTTTAACAGTAATTTTTCTCATGTCTCACACAACAGCACATAAATAACTAGATAAACTCCTGTCTCGTGGCAATGCACTATCAAAGGGCCATCCGGTAATCTTTTACTGTTGTTGTTTGTTTTCACTTTTCTAATTTGTTGGGGTGTAATGAAAAATTAAATTAGAAAAAGGTTGAAATAGAAATAATAATTTAGACAAAAAGCCCCTAATAACATATTGAGGTAAGCTGATGATTACTGAAAATAAATGTTCGATAGCTCAAATTTGTTTTTATATTTTGCAAAGATAGCATAAATCTATGTTATAATGTGGCAGACCCCCAACTAAAGATGTTCATACCCTCATTCCAGAGCCTGTCAATGTTACCTTACGTAGTAAAAGGACTTTGCAGGTTTAATTCAGTTAAGGCTGTTGAAACGAGGAGATGATTCTAGATTATCTATGCCCAATGCAATCACAAGAATAAACACCATCTATGGAAATATTTTTGACCAGATATTTATAATTACTTAAGATATACTGTCATGGAAAAGACTGTAACTTAATAATAGGAAATGAAAAAATGATGAATTCAAATTTTTAAGTATTTTTTTATTATTGACTATTAGGATAACAGTCACCTCATTTAGACAAAGAAGAAGCAACAAGCCATTATGCTAACTGAATACTATATTCTTTTTAAAGAACATATTTTCACCTGCACATTATAGGTCTAGGGCTTAAATATTCAGTGAACTTATGTATACCACTTGTCCATGGATTTAATTTCAAAGTAAAAAATAAAGCAAATTTATTTGTTTTTCAGGACTGTATATAATGTAAAAATGTAAATATAGTCAAATATAATTCTCATGTATTGCACATCACACAAATAATTAAACTCTTAAAATATAAATAATAATTTAAAATATTATCAATTATACAAGGCATTATTAAAATTCCTTTCATTATCAGATTTTTTTAAGGCAGTTGGTTCAAACCTGGTTTCACAATCCATTTATGAACTTGGCTTGATAGATTTCTTTTCATCTAGGTTCATTCCTTTTTAAATTTTTTTCTGGTCATTTGTTGTGTTAGAAACCAGAACTATTTTACCTGTATAATATTCTGCCATCTGATTTTGTCAGATCAGATCTTTATTGAATAATAAGTTCTATCCCCCAATAAACTGATATTTTGATGACGAGGCTTGGTCAGCACCAGGTTTGACTTTCTGCCAAGAACATATCACAGGTGGTGCTATATACTTCCTCTTACATCACATTAAAAGAAACATAATGTTGAGTTGTAGTTCTTTTTTTGGTGATAAGATTGATCTGTAAGTTTAGGTGTTTCATTTTATTTATTATGAAATTCCTCTCAGTTTTTCACTTAATGGTTTGAGAAGCTCTTGATGATACATGTTAGATCTATTATTTTATTCAGGATTCTGCAAATGTTATATTTTAATTGTACCATTTCTTCTCTATTAGGAAAAGTATTCTATAAAGGAGACTTTCTCTCATCAACTTTTTGTGGCCCAAGTTATAGTTCTCACAAAAATGTCAGGATAAATGCCTCCTTATTTACCTTCATTATACTGTCCAGTCTTTGATGAATGGGAACCCCTTCAAATTAACTCTGTGCCCTTTTAATTCAATAGTCTTTTAGAGATTCCTTGATAGCTTGATGATAATATCATTCAGCTTCATTTGTATATGAAGTCTGTCCAGAAGGTATCCAGCTATATAATATTAAAAATACAGACATTCATTGAAGAAGATACGAGATACAAGAAACATTGTACATAGGACAATGATGCCTCAGTCACCTTCAAAGTAGGCACCTTGGGACTTTGCACAGTTCCCCCAACTGCTATCAACTGCCCCATCATATTTTCCTGAATCTCATTGATGGTCTGAATTCTCTTCCCTTTCCAAGGTGATTTTAGTTTTGGGAAAAGCCAGAAGTCACAGGGTGCCAAACCTGGGCTGTAGGGAGGCTGAGTCACCTGGGTGATTTGATGTTTCACCAAAAAACTCTGTAGGATATGTGGTGCCTAAGCAGGCATGTCATCATGAAGAAGTTGCCAATCACCAGTTGCCAATTGCTGTGGCTTTCTGAATCATCCAGAGTTTCCCCAGAGAAATGTTCAAACTTAATGCAAAATTTCATGCAGACTCATTGCTCTACTCAGTCATTTTTAATGCGACGGCCACACAGTACACATGCTCACTCACTGGTGCCTCCTGCCTCCACTGACTAGCACAGTGAAGTCATATTGTTCACACACGTGCATTCCAGTCTGCTCTTTTTGGTTGCCAGATTACATCGATGTCACGCAAACAGTTCTTGTTATATTAACAATGGCTGGACTTTTTCTGGACTGACCCTGTATGTCTTGCTCCAGATTGGAAATTGGCCACCTAACGAACAGTGGTTGCAATGAATGAGAAACGGCCATTAGAAACTACAGTCTAGACATTTAGGGTAATAATTGTTACTGAGTTATCATTGATTCTGGATCTTTATAGGAGGGAGTAAAGAAATGAATACTCACACACATTTATATTATGAGTATGTTTATATATATTCTTTCTACTTTATTTTTAAATGAAACTACATCATATGTTTATATCAGTGACTGCTTCTTTCCCTTAATGCTCTGAACCATAGCCAAGGCTCTCTCTTGGTCTACACAGCTAACAGGTGTAAAATTTAGCTCCAAGTGTTGCCAAAAAATACCTGGAGAAGAGTACATGCTGCCCCTGTGACTTTCTTACAATGAGCCTATTGTGCAGTAGTGGGGCTGCTGGCCATACAGGCCGGCTGACCACCACTGTACTCTCACCTTCCCTGTACTGAACTCTTCAGTGGAATTTGATGGAAGGTACAGTATCTGAGCACTTTGTGCCCAGTACTTCTTCCCACAAACTGCATGTCTCTATCTCCTAATCTGTTCCAAAGAGCAACCATTTACCATTTACCACTAACCAAAATTCTATGTATATTCTTATCTCACACCACTATACAACATAGACGCCCAAATGAACTACTTAAAATTCTACCACTTGGAGGATTTGTTCCCTCATTATTTTTCTTTGTAATTACCCCAAATGTAACTTTGAAGTAGCTCTAATATTTTTTAATCCCATCATCATGTCAAGTTGAACCACCTGGCAAGTTTTATTCTTCCTTTGTCAGCTAGTTTCTGCCCCAGCCAGTTACATAAATTAATTGTGCCTGCTAGACTTGTTTGGCATTTTCCCAAATGTAATTTCATAGTGTGATGGATTGATGCTATACCTATATGGCCTTATGACAGTGTATCTGATACTTCTGAGCTTATGAGAACAGATGTAATCAAGTAAACATGTGATGCCCATTGCCGGGCACTCAGTCTCTAGTAGGGCCAAGGAGGGTAACACGAACTCCTTCTCAAATGGTTAATAGTTCTCTGCTGCAGAAAGAATGCCATGGTCCAGGGCTCTATGAGTAAGCATTTTGAATCTCTTATTGGACTTTCCCTGACTTCACAAAGAATCCTTACGCATCTCAAGATGCCTCTAGCACCCCAGAATCCACTGAGTCTTGCGGCTAACATAGCAAAATAGCAAAAGCTATTCCTGGGGTTGTTTTTTTCAAACCCATTTCAAAACTGACAGGCTTATGAATTATGTAATTAATAGGCTAGAACAGTATTCTTAAATGTATACACTGCCTCCAAAATCCATAAAGACCCACAAAACATTGTCTTTTCTTGCAGGTAGGAAGTACAAGGCAAAATAACTTGCCCTTAATTTTGGAGTGCGTATGTATTATGGTGTGGGCCAGATCATTAAATCCCTGAAACAATAACCAGTATGGTAGTACCGTAATGATCACAGTTTATCTCTTGCTCTTGGTACCATGTTTGCTACCAAATTACTTGTGTTGCTGTGCTCACCAAATTCAATTCACATATTATTAAAGTAGAGGACCACTGTGATGTTTTGCTTGAGGCCCAGATGAAGAAGGTCTCCAAATCTAGAAGGGACAGAGTTAACCTAGGAGAGTGACTTTTGTCTGTATCTTCCCAAGTGAATTTGAGCTACTGCTTTTATGTTCTTTCTTTTGGGGAATTCAAAAATAACACATTTTTTAGATCAATAAAGCTTACCCAAAGTTACAATATATATTGATCTCTTCTAGAAATGATACTGCATCCAGCACAGATCTGCAATGGGTTTTCCACATACTTAATTTTATGGTAGTTTTCTTTTCAGAAACCACATAAGTGAATTAAAAGGAGGCTACAATGGAGTCCCACACCACTGCATCCTTTGTGTCCTTGAGCGTTAACCTTTGGTTAACTCAGGAGGTCATTTTGGCTTCTGACTTATTTTTTTTTTCCAGCTTAGTCCTTTCCTTCTATTACAGATCACACCCCAAAGATTAGGGAACCCATGTAAGGTTGTGCCGGCTGCTAAGTATATTTACCCAAACTATGTACTTAAGCCCTGAGGAAAAAGTTAGGCGGTTCTACAGACCAATTGGATCCCCTTTGAGAAGAACTTGGATCAAGATTGCACATTCAGAATAGAACGACCTTTCGGTATCCTAGAACCGAAGTCAGTTCAGGTTCTGTATCTAATAACCCTGAAAAGATCTAGGTGTTCTTACCAATATACAGTCACGCGGGTCACTGGCATTAGGTCTACTGGGGAGTGATTAAGGGGATAATAGTTATATATACTTGCAGTGGGATTTTAGCTTCCAGCTACAGGGAAACTAGATTATCCTGTAGTCAATAATATTTGGCCATGAGAACTGGCTCACTCTGGATACTAGAAAACAAATTATGTTTTCTATTTTGATGGCTGATATTAGCTTTCTGCTCAACAGATCTTCATGCTTCTTGATTATGACTTCATTGTCTCCCCATCGATCTCATCTGCAGGAT
The DNA here is from genome assembly GCA_004026545.1 of Mormoops blainvillei. Lineage (NCBI taxonomy): Eukaryota > Metazoa > Chordata > Mammalia > Chiroptera > Mormoopidae > Mormoops > Mormoops blainvillei. The sequence goes on from PVJD01004353.1 coordinate 61,266, forward strand.
ATAACCCCCTGTTGGTTATCATCACAAATTCCTGTGGATCAGAGTCTACTGGTTGCCCTCTGTGTAGTGGCCGTCTGTGGTAAGTAATGCTATCCACCCTGTTCCTGATAGTTAGGCTCTAGCAGTTAATCTCCCATTTGATAATGTTACCTGGCACGGTTAATTTTATGTTTCTAACATGGTTAGGCCATGTTACCCAGGTATTTGGTGGAACATTATTCTAGATGTTTCTGTGAAGGTATTTTTAGATGAGATTAACATTTAAAACAGTAGACATTGAGTTAAACTAATTACCCGCCACAATGTGGTGGAGTTTCATCCAATTAGGTGAAAGCCTTAATAGAAAAATGACTGACTTACCCCACATTTATGTGTAAACTGACCTACTGAGGGAGAGAGATCCTATTGGTCTGTTTCTCTCAAGAATCTAATACCTGGATTTATAATGCTAATTAGCAAAACCTCCAGTGTTAATAAGAAAAATAAAAGAAACTAACTTGCGTATAGTGGCCTTTTGAAAGAGGGGCCTCATAAATATGATGGAAAACCCTTTCATCAAGTATTTGTGTGTATGTTCATGCGGTAAAGTTGGGGGTCAGGTTAATGGGTAAGGATGCCAGGGAATGTGGTAGTTAGTTATAAGTTTTCTTCACCAAATATTTCCATTTCTCTTCTCTTTCACAACATGGCAACAATGCAGTTTCCTAGCCCACAGTGGGTAGATGGAACTGCTTAATTAGATTTGACTAATGAGCTTGGAGTGTTAAATAAATGATCTTTTTTACTTCCAGGCTGGACAATTAATTGTCAATGCAAAACTCTTCTTCTTCAACTGGTAATATTTGAAAGTTTCACTCAGGTCCTCTACCCTGAAATCTAATGGACTGCAATAAGCCCTGTTGTAGGTGATGGATATATTTTCCAAGGAAGAAAAAGACTTCAGTGGATTTAAATAACAAAGCTTTAGGAATTGCTTGCTTCCACAACACAGTATACTGACCAATGCAGAATGTGCACGTGACTATATATTTAGAGGGAATTAGTGAGGATTAAGTTCCGTGGGGCCTGGTCTGGGACATCAATTCTACCTCACGAGAGCACAGGACAGCGTTATCTAGAAAAGCAGGCGAAGCCAAAGGCTGCAAGAGAGAGCTGAGCCCAAGCGCAGTGAAAGCATAAATGAGCGCCTCCTAGGCTGGGACCAAGATGGGCCTTCCTGTAGTGCCCTCTTTAGAGAATGCCATCTCGGAGTAAACACCACCAAAGTGAACGAGTGGATTAAAGAGCCGGGGGGAATGGGCATGATCCTTTTTGATTGTCGAGTTAGTCTAATGTATTGAATATTACTTATTTGCCTATGCAGAATCTAGGCCTAGCCTTTGTCTATGAATTTAATGGATATTCTTACAGTGCCACACAAAAGGAAAAGAATGTATGTTTAAACCGGAGCTTGGGCATCACAAAATGATTAGGGTCAAGATCAGTCCAATAGGTTGTATGCATCAAACATTTTTAATAATGTCAAAGTATTTTAACTAAAAAATGAAAATATGACATCGATTTTGAGCATGTAAATCATTTGTCCTTTCTTTTTGTTTGCTAAATAACACTGATTAGAAGCCTCTTTCTGCTATTTATTTCTTTGCTATCGACTTCAACCCTCTACTGAATGTGGAATTGTGTGACACATATACTGTACCTCTAAAACTTTTACTATGAAAAACAGAAGCTATTGACAAGTTATAGAAATTGACAGGATTATGAAAGGCCTATGTGATTTGTATACTTAAAGGTTGTGCTAACATAAATTGAGAAGTGGTTATTTAAAATTCTTTATCAAAGTCAAAATAAATAATAAAATTAATCATTTTTCTGCTATGCTTACTATAAATAACCCCTCTGATATGCCACATTAGAACAATTACAATGAACTCATATACTCTTTCTTTTTAAAATACCTTGTTCCTTCTTTTCACGTATCTGGCAAGGTTATTTTGAACTCAAAACGCATACAATCCCGAGAGAATGTTGGATTTTGTCATCAGTAATAGTATATCAACCATCTGTCTCAAATGAACTTCATATAAGAGATAATAGTGGTTTCCATGAAATTGCTAGTGAAATCTGTCATTCTGATATGTATTTTAGTCTTTATATTTTGATGACTTATTAAGCAATTGCTTTATGAAATTAAATTGTCACAGGATTTTTTCCACTTTCTAGAAAGCATAATATCAAGATGACAATTAAATTTGTAGTATTTTATTTATATAATGCCCTGCTATCTATATTGGGAAGATACAGATAAAATCCTCTGTGAATGAGTTTAATGATTCTGAACATTTTCCATCTTGTACTCATCAGCTTTTCAATATTCTTTTTTCCCTCTTGTAAGTATTCTGATCATCAGTTTTCTATCATAAGTAAATGAATAACAATTCTAGAAATCAGCAAGGCCATTTTAGCTGATGAAAGTGAAAATGGATCTCTTGCCTTGATAAAGTTAAGTGAGTGTTTTGTTGAGATAAAATACTGATTTTTATATTCCTATTCTGGCTATATCTTTGGGAAATATATTTTATAAACACCAGGCATTGGTTAATTGTATTATAAAGTTTTGAAAATATATACAAGCTATATAATAACTACTTCAGGTCAATATTTGGTCTACACAAGGATGCTACATAAATTAGTTAACCATAGGTAGATTTCCACTTATAGAGAGAAAAGTATTATAACTAGTTGTATATAAAAAAGTATGGGGTGTAAACACCAGGGTATAACAATAATGGTCGCTAACCAAGGGTCCGTTCACCACACCATGAAGCAGGCCTGCCTCGGTCTATCCCTGCATTCCCCATAGGCAAGTGCCTCTGCGTTCCCACTCATGAATTTTTCATCCCCTTTCATTTTTGCTGTATTGGAGGATAGGATTAAGCTCTTAGTTGACCTTAAGGGGAGAAGATTTACTGAAAAACTCATGTAAAATGTACTTAGTGCCTCTTTTATTTCATATTTGGACCTAATACATCTAATTTGTGTTAACTAGAAAATGTCCCCTATTAAACCATTATGAACATATAATTCCTTAGAATTTTGTGGTAGAAAACTCTTAAAAAGTTTATTATATGCAATCATCACTTTAGTAGTAAAACCATTTAAAAATAGATATTGTTTGCTCATTTACTGATGGGTACTTAGGCTGTTTCCAGACCTTGGCTATTGTAAATAACGCTGCTGTGAACATCGGGATGCATATATTCTTTTGAATGGATGTTTGGGGATTATTAGGATATATTCCCAGAAGTGGAATTGCTGGGTCAAAAGGCTGTTCCATTTTAATTTTTTGAGGAAACTCCACACTGTTTTCCACAGTGGTTGCACCAGTCTGCATTCCCACCGAGATTGCACTAGGGTTCCCTTTCTCCACACCCTCACCAGCACTTGGGTTGTTTGTTGATTTATTGTTGGTAGCCATTCTGGTAGGTGTGAGGTGTGGTACATGTATACAATGGAATACTACACAGCAGTAAAAAAGAAGATATTCTTACCTTTTGTGACAGCATGAGAGGACCTGGAGACTACTAAGCTAAGTGAAATAAGCCAGTCAGTGAAAGACAACTATCATATGATCTCACTTATATGTGGAATCTAATGAACAAAATAAACTGATGAACAAAATAGAAACAGAGGCATATATACATGGAACATACTGACAGCTGTTGGAGAGGAGGTGGGAAGTTTGGATGAAAGATGGTGAGGGATTAGCCAAAAAACACATATGTATGACCCATGGACACAAACAATGGTGTGGTGATGGCCTGGGGGAAGGGATGGCTGGGGCTGGGTGGAAGTGGGCAAAGGGGGAAAAAGTAGGACAACTGTAATAGCATAAACAATATAATGTAATAAAAATACATATTTTCCATTTCATTACTATAATTTTACTAGAAATTGCTGTGAGAAATTTCTATTGATATTTCTAAGTACAAGTATATAAAAGTTTATAAGTAAAACATATTTGTGGTTAAAGAGAATGGGCGGTCTACAATCACATGAATGTTGGTTTATTCTACTGCTCAAAGAGAAATGGATATGATTATTTTTAATATATACTTGATTTGGAACTTTCATGACTCAATGAAATTTATTGGTCATGTAATTTGTGAACATGTTCCAGAATAAACTCATGATGATAGAGAATATTTGAGTAATTTTTAGTTCATTCTCATTTGCTTAATTCTTTAGCTTCAACTAATTTGGAAGGTTCATTTTATAAGTCATGATGAAATATTCCATAAAAAATAATCATGAATATTTTAGCACATTAAAATAGAAAAACAAATGCAAACAAAACATGGTAGTTGAGGAAAGATGAAAAACACAAAGGCAGATACAGTTCTTATAGACTGTAATATTTTCAAAGGCCCACTAGGTGGGTGAAATATAAATCTAGAGCATGAACATTATCTACTAGCTTCCAACTTACTATCCAATTATAAGACTGTCATTCACCATATGTCAGACTCCATGCATGGACATTTGTCTCTATGATGAGTCACTGCAGGGAGCTATCAGTATCACCATTACTTTATTTAATGAGAACCTTGTCCATGTGCACCTCCCCCTGACAACTTGTGTCCATACCATTTATTATTGTCAACGTAGAGTCAAGTGAATGGAGGCTGCATTTTATGCAGCTATTTCTCTAGAATATATAACTAATGCTAAATTCTAGTAACTTATATGGAGAGACGATTCTTCTTTCAGGCTTTCTCTAATAGATGTTTTGCATAGGTTTACTAATATCATGAAAATTTAACCTTATCCAAAACATAATATCCCAAATTGTACTTAAACTACCAGGATGATGTGTACACATAAAATGATTGAATCCTTCTACAGTATGAGTCTTGTTCAAATGAAAAAGGTGGTTCTTCTCCATCTAACATCTTTTCACATCTATAGATGTAAAACCTCCCATAATTCAAGTCCATGATAGATTTCAGACTCATCTCTAATACTCATACATAATAAATAGTCTAATAAATAAAAAAAGCCATTCATTTGTAATCTCTGTTATTGGGCTAAGTCTTTGCAATTATTGATATAAAATTCTCATTGATTCTAGACCATTTAGGGGTTACTATTTCTAAATTGAAGAGTTAAATAATTTAAAGGAAAATAGAGGCTAAGAGCACATTATTCTCTTAGTCATGCACAAAGTTCTAAAAGTTAACCACTAGATTAATGGGACATATATACCCCAATAATTCATGGTCTCTAACAGAATATTGATTTAAAAGTATACCAAAAAATCAATGCCTTATAGACAAACCAATATTTTTGCTACATCAATTTCTCAATTGTCCTAGTTTCTGTGAAATCTCGTGTCAAACAATATTTTGTTCTTGCCTTCCAACACCTAAAGCTGAAGAAGTAGAGAAAGTTTTGGTGGGGGCACTGGCATAGAAAAGAATGAATTTTGAGGAATGAGCCTTCAGTGCACGGAGGGCTTTTGTGAGCACAGCTATGTGGGCGTGAGCGATGAAATAAGGAGAGCACTGGTGAAACTAGAAAGCATCAAAAAGGTGTTTTCTAAAATAAATTTCTCCAAAAATTAAAGCAGGCTTCTGATAAGCACTTAAAGATTATGCTACCTCTATTGGTCTTTATCACAAGAAAAATAATATGAGATAGTGTTGAAGAAAGGAGATATCTGTGTTTCTAGTCAGATTTTTTTTTTTCTGCTTCAATGCAATCATTTTGTAGAGAAACAAAAAAATACATTTAACCAATTTTACCTCTCAGTTAAAAAAATGAGTGGAGAACGTATATCAGCATCTGTCCTCTGTGCAAGAATATGAAAATATTGGATGTAGCAATATTCAAATTTATCTCTTCGGTTTTACTATGTCATTTGTCTTACTGTCTCACCATGCCAATAAGAAGAGAAAAAGAATTCTAAGGAGGGCTTTTAGGACGTGATTTTATAATTTATATATGCCAAGAACTAGTGAAGTATGTCTTCTAATTCTGTCATCCAATGATAACATATTTGCTTATTTTTATATTTTTGGGGTAGTATTTGAGCATTTTTTTCAGTGCCATAATACACAAGAAACAGAAACATATTAACAGTAAGAATATAGTGAATACAGACTAAATTCATTCATTGAACCTTCAGGGCCCTTTAGAATGTGCAACTGTTAAAATCTTCAGCGTATGAATGATGTCATCTTGAGGAACATAAGATTTAGTTGGGTAGACAAGTGGAAAAGGGTAAAGAGAAAAACTTGCTATGAGCACAGAAATAAGAACACTAATTCTGCTTGAGAGAACTGGCAAGGACCTCTTTGAAGATATTAATTTTGTTTTGGAACTTGAAGCATGAAAATGTTTGCTAGTTAGAAAAAAATATTAAAGTACTTTCTGCTTAACCTTGAAACCAAGTTTTTGCACACTGGTCTATTGCTTAAGAATCCTGAAGAGCAAATTTTGTGTTCTGTAGATATAGTTCTCTAATAATTAAAAAATAAATATATTTATAAAATTGGAAAATAGGGTTACTTTATTTAACATTTCTTTACATTAAATATTAAATGTCCATTTGTTGGTCATTTGGTTACTATTAAGTAAGCATTAGATATTTTAAAATACTGAATGTCAAGGGAAAATTCAGTAGAAAAGCTTCATCAATTTTAGGATACCTAAAATTAATTAACTCAGCTGATCTTTGATTTTAAAGAATATAGGTCAATGTGTACTATAAATTGACTGAATAAAGGGAACAGAATTGTCTTTTGAAAGTGTGAAATTCAAGCACAGCACCTGCACTACTATACCATAGATTCCTTGTTTTTATTTAAATACTTTGCTCAGAAATCAGAATAGTTTAATTACATATAAAAGGGGAATTAAATCTTCTAATATTTCTACTGGAAAACGTCAGCAAGTAGACTTATGAAAGTATCACTCTAGAGGCTATTGAACTTAGAAGATAAACCTATTGAAGAACAAAAATGAGTAATTTATAAGACAATGTTTGTAAAACTCTGACAAATATGGAAAAACAATTTGCTTTATAAAATTGTTACATTATAGCCCTAGCCTATAGGGCTCAGTTGGCTAGGGCATTGCCCCCTACACCAAAAGGTTGGGGGGTTTGATTCTTGGTCAGGGAGGATATGAGAGGCAACCGATCAATGTTTCTCTCTGTCTCTCTCTCTCCCCCCCCTCTCTCCCCCCCTTCTTCTCTCTCTAAAATCAATAAACATATAAAAATTTTACATTATAAATAAAAAGAAAAAATTGTATCTTAGATGTGTGATAAAATGCCTGTTAATACTAAGAAGCGTATTACTTATTAGGCATGAACTCTTACTGAATCTATTTTTTTAGAAAAACTTGGTGGATTAACCCAACCAAACTGCATACATTGTTTACAAGCCTGTGGGGTGGACTGGGCACTGGGCAGTGCAGCTCTGTGCAAGTCGTGGTTATCTCAGCTTGGCTCCTTCATGCACCTGTAGTCAGAGGGCAGTTTGGTTGAGGGCTGGTTCCCATAGGATGGCCGCACATGTCTCCTGGTTGGCTAGCTATCTGCTGGGACAATGGGAGTCTCAGGGCCAGTTGTCTCATTGGCCAGGAAGCTAGCCTAGGGTTACTCTCACAGTGGTCAGGGAAGCTTCCCCAGGGAACCGGATGAAGCCTGCAAGGGCTCCTGAGACATATGTATTTTCCACTGAATTCTATTTGTCAAAAGAAGTTAAAAAGACAGCCTGGGTTCAAAGAGTGGCAAAAGCATACAGATTCCATTTCTTGATAGGAAAATCCAAAATTTCCCATTGCATTTATGAGTGATTACTGGGAAGGGACTTATTTCAGCGATTTTTTTCCAAGCAACCTACCATTTTATGCTATTAAATATTTATGTTACTTTACACATTTTGCAAAATATATTGAAGTGAGCAATGTATAGGTTATAGTCAAGTCTGAAATTTTAAACTACTCATCTGACTTATAAAATGCAGAAATGAGTTACAAAACTAATATATCCTGGCATTTGTGCGAATTTATTTTTAATACCAGAGATTAACTTTCAACATACAAGTAAGAAAACACAAACACTAACCAGAGTTTGAAAGTGACTGTAATTAACATTCTCATATATAAAAAGGGAAAATGCATCATGTCTTATCTGGAAATTCAACTATAGGAGAGAAAACTAAACCATTGTTTAGTTTGCACAGATATGATCTAGCAACTTGTAAATTTTAAACAGGGTTTCAGCAACATAAAACTGATACTTTCACATAATGTTATATTATTTTCCAACCCAATATAGATGAAGTTAAGCTTTACCAAGATGAGAAGTATATCTACAAGTTATAATCAATACCAGGAATGGAATATTGAACAATGAGTATGTGTTTGATAGTGAGCTCTTATTAATTTCTTAGGGATTTTTCTTTATTGAGAAATGCAAAGCACTTTAATTGTAGGCAATTTAGTTGATCTAAACTACTTATCTGATGTATTAAAATTCTACTAAAAATAGCATCAACTTTGTATTAGGTACTGTAATACTTCATATGGACTTCATGATACCACATTAAGGGTGGAAAACACTTTTTTCCACATTTATACAGTAGTAAATCAAGCTTTAAAGAAATGCATTTTTGTCTAAGATTACATGGTTAATAATTGGTAATACCAGGATTCAAACTTTAGCAATCAGACTCTGAAACCGTTCTTCAGTTATATATCTACTTTGAATACTGCAGAATAATACTGGGGTACGCTAATTATTTTTCGATATTCTGGTCTAGGTTTGCCTATATTCAAGTTAGGCTAAAATAAATGACAAAACCTAGAGTGCACACAACTGCTCTCTGTGTCGCCAGCAGGTCCATACAGGAGAACGTTCTGAAGGAGACTGGGCACTATCTTGAGCTCTGGCCCTTCCCCCACTCTCTCTTTCCTATTCAGACAACTTGTACCTATATGCAGCATTTGCATCCTTTTCTCCTGACCTACCTCCTAGTTTATTGTCTCATCTATTGTACCTATGTATTATACACATCCACCAAATTTTAAATATTTCCCTTTTTTAAATTTATAATACCTATGGTGTTTTGTTCAAAGATAGATGTGTGTGTGTATGTGTGTGTGTGTGCGTGTGTGTGTGTGTGTGTGTGTATCCTTAATTTTAACCTTTATGTTTTTAAACATAGGCTGGCTATTTCATTTGATATTGGTTAAGTCTAATACCTCATATATGTATGGATCCTTTTCTATTATACATTGTTTCTGCTAGGTTTTTATCATGGAGTGTAGTTTTTTTATGTGTGTGTATCTGATTGTCTTTGACTCCACGATGGATTTTGCATCTCAAAAATTATTTTAAGTAATTGTTTGAGGTATAAAATGAAGATCCATTTCTCCGGAGAGAATGTGCATTTGTTTCTACAAAGTTCCTAGAGACACTACTAGTCCAGTGACTCATTATATTAAATTTAAACTTAATATCAGAAATTCACCAGAGCTTTACTATTGTGCGGGTTTTTTGTTATTCTCCCTCGCATCCAAGGCTTATCCCTTAGCTGGCTAATAATCTCATTATTAGAGGGTTTCCTGCTAGACTTCTCACTTGAACAGGCCCCAGGATATTGAAATTCCATTTGTCCTCTAAGGCCATCAGACTTTTGTTTTGCCTTGCAAAAGCCTTTGGAGCAAAACGTGGTATTTGTGTATGTTTCTAATATTCCCTTAACTTTTCACTTTAACTTGGTAAATTCTTACTCTCAGCATTAGTTTCATACTTTTATGATTTAAAAAATTAGTTTATCAGGGATTTTTTCATTGGTTTGTTTTTCAGTAATTTTGAGTTGGGAAATAATTTTAATTACCTAACCTGCCATTTCAGTAACTGGAAACTCCTGAATTATGTATTGACTAAGAGACGTATTGAAAGGAAAAGAGAAGTAAAAGTCTGATCTATTGGATGGAGGAAAACGGAACTAGTGCTAGAGAGAGGAAAACAGACAGGAAAGGGAAACTGGAGGCTCCAGTGACAGATATAGATAACTTTATAATTTTAATAATTAACCTCACTGATGCCTTGGCATAAATTCTCCTTGGATTTAAATATTTATAGAATTACTATCTTCTTTTAAAATGTGAATGTTATTCTACTGTTACATAGTTAATTAATTATACTTAAATTAATTGAATGTCTTACTTAGAAGGCTATTCATAGCTAGTTGAGATAATAAGTATTCTGTTTGTATGTTAACAACAAAATCTCTTTGATTTGTAATATCCATGGATTTAAATTTGGCAAGTTTTCAGATTTTGTTTTCTGCTTAGGACTAAGAGCAATGAATCATACTTCTTTTTAGAAATAATGAACAGAATGACCAAATTTCTGTGACTAATTCAGTGGCCTTTAAGAAAATTATTTACCCCTTGTTTTAATTTATGCAATTTTATATTACTAGAAACTATTAATAAAAAGAAATATTACAGACAGTTGAACAAATATTAAATATAAGATTATAAAATATATTTAAAGAACAACCTCCTTTTATGGCTTGATTGTAGAGATTAAGAAGACTAAGTAAGTACGATTGTTTTTCTGCTTTCAATAAATGGGACATAAAATGCTCTGATTTATCAAGTAATTTTCTCAACATACAGCTCAAGAGGGACTAGTGCCATGCAGAAGCTTAAGGAACAGCAACCTCAGTGAGGCGGCGGCATTAGCCCCTGTGAAAGCCAAGAGAAGGCACCAGCTATGCAGGAGCAGCACAGTTCTGACATCAGCCAAACCAAACAGCATCAGGCAAGTGGGCTCGCCTGAAACAGAACTACGTGCACTGCTGTCTTGTTGACATCACTGTTGCTTTTGATTCAGAAATAGTCTACAGCTCCAGAAAAACGCGACTGCTAATAAATGCAAACTTGATTTATTATGGCTATTTAATTATAGTATTATCAGATTTTCAAAACAGAATGAATACACCCTTCGTCGGTTATGTATAATGAGCACTGCAAAAGCGTCCGACAGCGTGATTGCTGATACCTTGTAGGCCTCTGTCTGCACTGAAGGAGAGAAGAGAGGCGCGGGCCTTGCGCAGAGACCTGCGGCGCGGGCTTAGAGGCACCTCCTCTGTGACATCCTGAAGTCTTTCCTTGTTTTGTTCTCATTTCATTGATATCAAATAACAATTCGCATTGGCTTTATACCACACAGAGAAGCAGCTCAGGTTCGGGTTCAGGTGGTTGATATTTTGGAGGCACAAAGGAATGGTGCCAAAGAAGTTAGAGGTTAATATTGGGTAGAATTCTCTGGAACAAGGGTCCAGTGTGAACACACTATGACAGCCTTCTTGGTCCCTTGGCCGGGAAGCACATGTGGATTTCAGTACCACACAGCAGTGAAGAATCTGGTGCCCAGCCTGGGGCCGGACCGCCGGGGACGGAATCCTGGCCTTGCAACACCTGGCTGCGTGACCTTGCGCAGGTAGTTAACCTAGCCTCAATTTCATCAACAGTACAATAAAAATAATACCTGCCTCATAGTTTGGCTGTTGTCACCGCTTGTTGCTTTCTTTAGAACAACGTCTTTGTTCAATAAATGTGAGGCACACACAAGGATACGCGAGAGGCATCCATAAATAGAAAATGTCTGTCCTGACACCGAAGTCTGGGTGCCATGGAAAATAGTTTCCCTTAGGCCGCTTTTCCTGACTTAAAGTACATTCAGCTACATTTCTATTGAAATTACGAAGCTGGGCTATATTGCTGAACTAAAATTTAACATTGCTATTAGACATCATTTGGTGTTTGCTTTTCAAGTGTATGCGATGTTCTAAATATATTTTTTTATTCCAAAATCTGTAATATATATGAAGTACTATAACTAAAACGATTCAGGTTACAATTATACTACACTGAAAGAAACAATAGCGTCTTGAACACGCACTAATTGGAGCAATAAGAAGTAATCTTATTTAGGTAGATTTTCATTTTACTATTTCTCTAATAATATAACCACCAAAAGTGTTTCCTGAAAAGGTTTAATTTCAAGATGACTGAGACACTGATTGATCGCTCCTTGTACGAAACAGTAGATTTCATTCTTGTATCATTTCTTTAAAACAAGTTTGTTGTTTCAGTTACTACATAAACTTTTAAGGGATCAAAATGCACTTAGAAGTGCCTGGCAGCTCCTGTAGTCTATGTACTGAAAGTTGGTGGACTGATTTAATTACACACACAGCATTTTTAGCGGGAGAACCAATTCCCAGAGTCATGCATTCTCCAAGCTGGAGAGGATCATTTTGATGAAGGCCTTAGCTCTTTAGTCCTCCCTCTAGCCAAGCCCTTTGCCCTATAACTTTTTAGCAACTTTCAGTTGTGGGCAGGATGACAGTCTCTACCCCTTGAGGCTGGGTTCAGCCACACATCTTGTTCATTTTGCTCAACGGCTATAATCAGACACAAAGCAAGTAGAAGCTTAAAATGGGTTTGTGCACCAGGGCCTACACGTTGGGGACTCTGCTCTCTCCATAAAGCCTTATCTGCCTGGAGAGGATGAGAGAAACGAGGAACTGAGTCGAGTCCTCCCAATTACCTGACCCGAAGGCAGCTTAGGTCAGTCTGCAGTTGACTGACCCCTGCCCAATGACCAGCAGTTGCTGGACCAACCCAGAGCTAGCCCCAGGGCTCTATACATGGTATATGCCACAGATTTGGGGATGGCTTTTCACAATTACGGTAGCGACCTCTGATTCATTATAGTCAAACTCACCTAATTCAGTATTTTCCTTAGGCAGGTATAGCCGTCTGAAATAATTTTATAACATGAATTATCCAAATTAACCTGTAGAATGTTAGCAGGCTCACAAACTTGCTGAAACGTGGAGAAAATAATACAAAACTCTGCAAAGATTTGTGTTTTTAAAAAGGTTACTTCATTAACTGACTCTTCTGAGCACCACAGGGCACAGTATTTAAAGCCCAAACAGCAGAGTTTGGAATTCATGGATATCAGTCATGATGGTTTTTAATTTATGTATTCTGTTATAACATAGCTGATATTATTTCTGCATTTTGAAATCAGACACATGTCATCCTTCTATTCAGATTTCCTATATAAAATCTGTGTAAAAATCAAAAGAATATTATAGCCAGAATTAACACAGCACTTCAATATGCAGCAGCAATTCCCCTCCCTACATCTGGATTATGACTTCAGATTTCCGTATGTGCCTTCGCCTCACGCTTTATCAAGGACACACAGACATTTTCCATACTACATTAAGCTTAAAACACAGCTTTTTATTGTTATTTACACAGAGCACATCATGCATGTGGAATAGAAAGCGACCTGTCAAGTGTGATTTAGAAACCTGACAGTGCCTGAGACTGGTCCTGAATATCTCACATTCTCTTATTGTAAAGCCTGCAATTGGACCTGTTAGAGTCCATCCTTTGGATAAAATCACTGTCCTTTAAAAATTCCTTAATATTTCTGCAAGAAAAAATATGAACTCTTTAGCCTCTGCATATCAACAAGCATCTCTCCATCACCTGAAGCGGTAAATAAAACAATGGCCTCCCAAAGATGGCCACATGCGCACCCAGAACCTGGGGATAAGCTACGTTACGTGGCAAAGGTAGAGTACGGAATGGAACTGAGGTTCTGATCAGCTGAACGAGAGAGATGGAGAGAGAGAGAAAGAGAGAGAGAATGAGAATGACTACTTAGTTTACTTGGCTGAGTCCGACCTAATCACAAAGATCCTTACACACTGTAGAGAAAAGCAAGAGAGTCAGGCTCAGAGCAGAGCAATGTACGGAAGACAGAGCAGTCGTTGCTGGCTTCGAAGGTGGAATCCGGCAGGCCTCTGGCAGATGAAAGAGGCCGGAATACAGCTTCCCTGGGACTCTTCAGAAAGAAACATAGCTCTGTCAACACCTTGATTTTAGCTAGTAAGACCAGTTTTGGAATTTTGACCTCCAGAAATGCAAGACCATAAATGTGTATTGCTTTAAGCCACTAAGGTTGTGGTAATTAGTTAGCAATGACATAAAAGTAATACACATGGAGAAGAGGCAAAAAACCTGAGGGTATAGTTCAAATGTTAGGTAACAGTTGGCAGAGGTAAGTGAGAGGGTCAAGAACATTAGCCAAAATCTGAGGAAAGGTCTCAACTCTTGCCTGTCATCATGGCCAAACACAAAGGATTGTAGCATGGCTTTGGGTGGCTATTTTATGCAGTATTTTCAGGAAGATGAACAAAGAAAGAAGAAAGGGCCATTCTAAAAAGATAAGGAATATGACTGAAGGAGTTGAAAATATAAAAGAATTTACTAGGCAGTGCAGTGGGAGGTGAAACAAATCATACACACACAAAGACACACGTACATACATACACACACCATGTTTTTAAATATATTGATTGAACTAGCTGTGCATTTATTTTTTAAAAAGGCTATAATATACTTTTATAATCCAAGAAGTCTAGCAGTGTTTGCAGGGCATGTATTGTGTATTATTATGAGACAGTTTAGCTACAAAATAACTCTAAAATAGATATTGTTTTGTTATGTTCCTGATTTTTAAAATTATGTAATTAAGATCAGGAAGGTAGGAGAGTTTTTCCAAGGTTTCACATCTGTTACCTGGGAAAACCAGGCTTCAAGTCTAGGTTTGGTGACAGCCCTGGTCCATCCAAGGGACTCTAACTATTGAAACTATGGCTCTCCCAACTGTCCATTGATAGAAATTGGTAGTACTGGGAATCTAAGTAATTGTGCCTTTATTTTTACTAATACCTAATTGAAATTTAGTATTCTCCATAATGAATCAAGGCAACAAATCTGAGTAGTATTAGAAGTACCTGTAATTTTGTCATCAATAAAAATCACAGATTATTTCATATTACTTTACAATTATTGCAGAAATTTCAAATATCATGCACCTTTACCATTAGCTTAAAATTATCAGAACCATAGCTATATCTCATTATTTAATACATTATGAAAGATTCATATATGCTACTATATCACAAATTGTTTTGGCATTTTTTTCAACATATTTGTCTTCCTAATTTTGTATTTCAGTTTATGCTTGTATATGTTGTTGTTATTATTAATTGCCATTATCATTATTCCGAGAGTGGTCACTGGGCTTCACCAGGCTTCAAATGCATCCACGCCAAAAGCAAAATAACCAGAATCCATACTCACCACGTTGTCTCTCTGGCATGTTACTCAAGTAATATGATGTTATGTTATACTACATGTGCTGTTACATGGTTCATTACATTACAAAATTAAAATATTTCAATTACATAATTCTTAAATGCAGTCTTATTTCTCTTTAGACTTTTTGTTTTGTCTTTGACTATTCAGTCATATGTGTATAAATTACCTATTCATTGTTATCATGCACATATAAAAAACTGATGATCAACTATACATCTGGTAAAAGAGATATTAAATAAAACTATCCAGACTCATTTCTTCAATCTAAATAAGTACAACTTATCACTGTCCATTGGGAATTGTAAACACATGAAGGAAGACACATAGTAATAAGTTATGTCCATATCAAAAATAAAATAACACATGAGAATGTTGATATTGAAATTTGGGAGAGGAAAATTTCATCAGATATCTATTTAATGGTTTGGAAGATGAAAATTATCTCAGATATATATTTAATGACATTGTAATCTCATCTTCTTTTCCCTAAATTTGATAAAATAAGCAAATGAAAGCCTTAATTTATGGGACATCATCGACTACTCTGATACCAAATGTTTAAACTTCACTTAATAGTGTAGAATGAATGTTTAATATTGGTCATAAATCCACTTACCCATTGATCAGTCCCACTTTAAAGAAGTGTGTCCTTAGTACCAATGTTCTGTTTTAAAGGCCGTCCACTGAATAACCTCATGCCAAAAATACTCCATGGAAACTCAGCTCTGCTCTCTGTCAAAGGTAAGTAAACAATACATAGATACGCGGATTGTAGTTTCTTCCTTGACACATAAAGAAAACGTGGAATACATCCTTATTTCCCTTCGGCAAACTGAGATTACCATGAAATTGGTCAGAACTATTATTTGCATTATTTTTCCGTTTCTCTCTTTTTTCCCCAACACTCACAGAAGATGAATGTGGATAAAGTTTCCAATGAAAAGACAGAAATATTGTTAAAGTAAGATGATTCATGAACAAAGATTAAAGAAGCTGAGGGAAGGCTGAGAGAAAAGTGAATACATGCTTTTGAGTATGCAGTAAGTAGTTATTATGTAAATACTGATCAGCTAATATCAATAGACGTGGATCTGTAGCGGTTCCCTGTTTTAGTATAGTAAAGTATACTATAGAGGGAAATTTACCTTCATTACCCTCCCTCTCCCCTCAGTTTTGCATGCTTTATAAACAGAGACTGTGGTAATGTTCACTGAGGGGATGGATTGGTAGAGTATTCAGGGAGAAGAAAGGACTAAGGATATTGATTGTATCAGGTAGGATAGCTTTGGCTGTACTTCAATTTAACTTGGCATAAGTACAAAAATATTTTCTTATGTTACAAGAATAGAGGGTGGCTACCAAGTTGTTGGATTTGGTAGCACAGATAACCATCAAGGCCCCAGCTGGCGTGTCTCTCTGGTCTGTTGTTTTCTGCACGTAGCTTAGCTTCTTTAAAGATCGCCAGATGTCTGCTGTATTCCCAAGTATTGCATTTGAATGCTTCTTAAGCAGCAGAAGAGGGACTACTGTTTTTGGTATCTTTCATTTCCAAGAGTTTCGAAAACTTGCACTTACTTACTGGTCATAATGCATTGCATGCCCACATCTAAGTCAACTAATGGCAAGGAAAATGCAATACTGTTATTGGTTTTTCACTCACTATGAGTTGCCCTCTGAACAGGCTGTGCAGGAGAGGATAGAGTCACAAAACTTTTCTGTTAGAGAGGAGAGAGAGTTATAACCTTAAAAAACAAGAACATTGTCTTAAGTAGTTATTTATAAACAGAAACTAAGGCAAATTGGTTGCTGTAAGACATATCTTTCATCTTCCTAGAAATATATTCTAATAAAATTTAGAGACATTTTAAATTAAATTCGTACTATGTGGCAGGTAATTCTAACTATTATACCTGCATTAATTCATTTAATCTTCACCATTACCAGTTACCATTATTATCTCTAATTCACAAGCAAACACTTGAAGCAAAGAAGTAAACTGATTGAATCATAAATTAATCAATACCACAACCAGGGTCTGAACCCAACTATTTTGGCTCTAAAGCCAAAGACTCTTAAAGACTCACTGTGTTATATGTCAAGTAGCATATAGGTATATTTATTTACTAGTCATATTTTATGTAAGATTTCATTAAATAGTTGAGAAGAAAAGGGTCTTTTGGTTTTCAAAGTTTGAAGTAAGGCTTATTTTGGACTAGTATTTTTGTTTTCAAAAGCTAAAATAGCTGTACAAAATGGAAGAAATGTTTGCTAGAGTGCATAGAGAAATAACAAGATAGTCAAGAATTACTGGTCTAGGATCTAGAAGACATCCTGGAGAGAACTTTTGGTGTTTATGAACTTTATTCCATAGATGGCATATTCTGATCCCAGAGAGGGTGGCTCTGAGGATGAGAAACCAAGAAACCCCCTTGAAAGCCTCACTGGAAACAATGCGTAGAGCAAGAGTCCAGGGCCTGGCTGGGTATGGCTCTACAGGCACCAGAGAGAATGCACTCCAGGAGTTAAATAAAACAAGAAATTAACAAAAACTCACAGGAATTGAACCTTAGTTGCAAGTAATTTCAACTCCTGAAATGAGATGAAGAAGATTCTAGACAGCTAATGTCACAAGGTACAGTTACAAGCAAAAGTAAAACCCTGGAATAAGACGTCATTCTACTTAAATATAAAATCGAATTCTTTCTCTAATAATCCTGAAAATACGATGGTGAGCACACTGTACCAAAGTAAGCAGGTGAACAGGAGCAAGCCAACATGGAACAGAAGGAACAGAAACCACGGATAATGGAGGCTAACGCACAGGGGAGCAGAGAGTCACTGATGTTGGGAACACAGGAGACAGGCTTAATATAAGCAGATTCATATAACTGTATCAGTTTTCCATGGCTGCATAACAAATTACCATCAATTTTGTGCCTTTAAAATAGCACCTACTTATTATCTCATAGATCAGAATTCTGGGGACAGCATAACATAGGTGGGTCTTTTGCTTAGTCTCTGAAAACCCAAATCAAGGTGTGGTCAGGCTGTGTTCCTTTCTGGGAGCTTTGGGGATGAATTCACTTCCAAACTCATTCAGGCTGTTGGTTCAAATTCCATTTCTTGTGACCTCTGTTTCTTTGCTGGTTGTCAGAGAAGTGCTGCCCTATGATACTAGAGGCCTCTGTCTGGCCCTACATTTCAGAGTCAACAGGAGCAGGTCTGATCCCCAGACTTTCTCTTTGGCAACATCTCTCTTCTGCCTAATCTTTCCTGTCTCCTTCAGAGAAAGCTTTTTACTTTTAACAGCTCATGTGATTAGATTGGGCCAACCAGATAATGCAGGATAATCTCTTTATGCTAATATCCACAACTTTGTGTACATCTGTAAAGTCCCTTTGCCAATTTAAAGTATTCACAATGTCTGGGGATTAAGGCGTGGACATTTTAGAAACCATCCTTCCCACTATAACAACTGAAGGGAGAATTATTTTCAGCAGAAAATATACACATGAAAATTTAAAAAGACAAAAGGATGAAAATATACATCAGGGCTACATGGCATATGGCAGAGATAACACAAACATTTAATTAGATTCCTACAGGAAAAGGGATGGGAAGCAATATTTGAGAACATGGTGTCTGAGAATTTTCTGAACTGAGGAAAGCCATCAAGACTACTCTTAACCCAAAGAAAAGGAAAGAGAAGGGAAACCATGTGCAGGTGCAACGCAGTAAGACTGAAAACTGAGAGGGAATTCTAAAAAGGAAAGGAATAGGAGATTTCTATCCAAGGCAACAATGATGAAGACTATTGATTTCCATATATATAAAGAAATATACATATATAAAGATATATCTGTATATGACTGAAGCCAGTCATAAAGATATACATACATGACTGAAGCTAGTGAAACAACTCCCAACCCGATTTTTAAACACAACAAAAATCTTCAGAAATGAAGGTAAATATCTCATTTTCAAAAAAAAAAAAGTATAAAAAAACTAAAGCCTGATACTGGGTAAGATCTCTGATGTAAAGTTGATTTGCAGTACAATCTTTTTACAATAGTCCAAATCATTTGTTAAAAAAGAAAAAGACTGGGAAAATGAAAAAAGATAAGAGAATAAGTGAACAAGAGAAAATAAATATGAAATGAACTCAAAAAAGCCTAAAGTTGATTCTTGAAAGGATAAAAAGAATTCAATACTTTCTTGATGAAATCAAACAACAGAAACAAAAAAATGTACAGACAAAAACTTCAACAATACAAGTGGGGAGATCAATAGTTTCTACAGATATTTAAAATATAAAAGAAGGATATTGCGAACAATTTTAAGTCAGTAAATTTGAAAAGTTAGAGGCAACACTCAAAGCCCTAGAAAAAACACATCCTATCAAAATTCACAGACAAAAAGAGAAAATAGCATATCATATATCTGCTTAAAATAGTAAATTTTGTAGTTATAAGTCATCCCTCAAAGATAACTTCAAGCCTTCAAACTCATCTGGCTTCACCAGCAATCCATACATCTAATAAAGACATACTGTCTGTTTTATACTTATTTCCAGAAAACAGAAAAAGGGAAAACACTTTTTAATCCATTTTAGAAGGCAAAATACTTTAATATAAAAGTCTCTTAAGGATACAAAAAGAAAGTAACAGACAAATCTTTCCTTGGACCTAAATCCAAAATCCTAAGAAAAAGATTAATCAATGCTGAAAAGATAAAAAGTTTACTTAGGGAAATCAGTTACAATTCTAAAACAATAAATAGAAATAAAACAAAAATATACCTCATAATTAGTGGAGATATAGTATATTCCATAATAATTGAGTGAAATAATTAATATTTAAAGATGTCAATTATCCTTGAACTGTTCTCCACAAGAATAACAATTTCAATAACAGAACTAAAAGGTTTTTTGTTTTGAGTGGCAACTAACATGCTGATTTTGATATAATTATGGAAATACAATGGGAGGAGAGTAGCCAAAACAAATAGAAAAAGAATAAGAGAGAGTACTGGCTATAAATGATATGGAGATTTCTTTAAAAACTTGGGTAACGTGGGCAGTGTGCATCAGCTCAGGGACTGACAAGGGGGGGAGACAGAATGAAATGAAGCCCAGGACTCAGCAAATGGACATGTTAACACAATGCAGCATTGCACAACACTTCGGAAAGACAGTTCTTCACAAATCTTTAAATGTGTTGATAAATTAGATACTCCTTAGCCTCTACCCACCCCAAAGATAAAAGAAGCAAAAGTAAATAAATAAATAAACTTGAACCCAACTAAACATTCACAAAAACATCAATTCCAAGTGTTTTTAAATCTAATATAAAAGCAATACAAATCTTTTAAAACATACTGTAGGAAAATATCTTTATGATATAGGGTCAAAATACTTTTTTAAGCCAGATGCAAAGTTACCAGCCATAAAGAAAAGTGTGATTAATTATACCATATTAAAAATAACAATTTATATTTATCAAAAATACAATTAAAGAAGTGAAAAGGCAAGCCAAGACTAAGTAATGATATTTCTGACACATGTAATCAACAAATGTCCTCTAAGGAAGTAATTTACGAGAAACTCCTTCTTTCAAACCAACCTACCCTAAAGAAAAATAGATCAGACTCACATAGCCTCTTTACAATGAAGGATTTTAAAATGGAAATGTGATTGACCTCATTAGTCACAAAGAGATGTTCAGTCTCAATAATAATAAATAAAATAAAAATTAAATCCAAAAAGCAAAACTACTACACGCTAACCACAATTGCTCAAAGAGAGAAGTGATACAGCAGAAACCCACCTACAGTTCTACAGAGTAAGTAACAGTCTGACCATTTTGGTCAATAGTTCGGCAGTATACACCCACTGTAGCTACTTCCACATGTGCACAGAACCACATGGGAGTGGAAAAAACAGCCATAAAATGTCCACATTATAAAATTCCATTCATTTTTGTTTTGGGGGACATGTTTAAGAAAATAACATTGTAAAAATAAGCAAAAAAAAGTGATTAGCACAAAATCTGAGTGACAGCTTTCTTTTAGGGGAAAGAAGTGGAGTGAGTGGTGACTGTGAGGGAGAGAAGGGAGGATGCTTCAAATGTACAAGTGACTTTGCATTTCCTTGACATTGTCAATGATCACACCATTATCACTGAAATTGAAGTTGTTGAGTGTACACTTCTATATGACATTTTATTGGATATACATTTCTGTATATGCCATCTATCACATCTTTGACTCTATGAATGAGTAGGTGTCAGCACTAATTTGTCTGTTATCCTAACATGATTTCTCCCTTCACCGTGTTCCTTTTGTTTATAGCACTTATTTTTACCCAACTAGAATGACAGCTTATTTTTATATAAACAACAGTTTATTTGGCATTCTATTTATATTTTGTAAATGCATAGTGGCAAAGGAATGTATCCTAGGGGGACTCAGTAAAGAGCCACAGTGTCGGCATGAAGAAAAGCCTGAATGGTAGGCCGTCTTGGCTAAGGGAACCACGCGGCAGGCCAATAACACTTCCTGCCATTTGGAGACATACTGTTAGTTAGAGGACCTCCATTAGCTGCGTCCGGTGGAAAGCCCAGAAGGAGGAAGCATGCCAACACACAGAAAATTTCATGAGCCCCGGTTGGTGTTCTCCACCATAATCCAGGGGCACTTGTGAATGAGAGTCTCCCTACAGAAACAGTCAGTGGTGTTTGGGGGTAATGAAAACACATACTTGAAACTTAGTAGTTTCACCCTTCATCACATTAGAATAAAAGAAAAAGAGCAAAAAAGAATATTGACTTAAATGTATGTCCCAAAGTACTACGTTAGGGCTGCAATAACAGAGCATGCTCACGCGCGGCTTCATGATGGGGACACAGTCCGAGCAACATATTGTTACGTAACATCTTTGTGCAAACATCACTGACACAAATGTAGATGGTATACAACCCACTACTGTCCTCATGTGTGTTATACTTTTATATGATTGGCAGCACAGTAAGTATGTTCACATCAGTACCACCACAAAAACACAACTAATGCATTGTACTATGATGCTAGAATGGCTACAATGTCACTAGGTGATATAAATTTTTCAGCTCCATTATAATCTGAGGGGACCCTGTCTTATATATGGTCCATCATGAATTGAGACATTGTTATGCTGCACCTGACTATACTACAGATTGGGAGATGTAAACAAAATAAATTTATTTTCTCACAGTTCTGGAGGCTGGAAGTCCATGATTATACTGTTAGGGTTGGTTGTTGAGGAGAGCTCTCTCCTTGGCTTAAAGGCAGCTGCCCTCTCTCTGTGTCATCGTATGTTCTCTTTGCATGTATGTGGGGTGGGGAGGAGAGAGATCGATCTGATGTCTCTTCCTCTTTCAATCAGGCCACCAGTTCTGCTGGATTAGGGTCCTACTCTTAAGAGCTCATGTAACCCTAAATATCTTCTTAAAGGTCCTATCTCTGAATGTATTGCAACATTGGGGTTTAGGATTTCACCACATAAATTTTAGAGTGACAAAATCCAGTTCATATCACCTAGAAACAAGAATAACAAGAATTCTTTATCCCCAGAAATCTGATATGTATTTGAATTCTAGTTAATATGTTAACACATTTCAATTTTTATTAATATAAAGATTTTTCAAAGTTTTTTTATAAATTTACTGATGAAAAGCTTGATGAAAATATTTCCCAAGCAATTACTTCTGCAAATATAAAAGGACCATTTGACATCAACTGGCTATTAACAGAAGGTTGTCGCAGGGTTTCCGGCCACAAACTGGGCTCAGGGAAAAATGAGAAGCCGTACATAAGTGTTTCCTCCCTGACCTGAATGACAGTTTCATTATGTGACTCAGCTGCAGTCAATGAGCTGCGGTTCACCACAATGTCGCCGATTTTCTTGTCTCTTTCTTCTCGGCTTTTTAATCTATGGGTATGACAACTACTAATCATATTCTCAGTGCAATCAAACTTGGTATTTTACCAAAGGCCAAGTAGTTCAAAAATATTGTGCCTTTATGTAGAATTTTGAAGCTGATATTAAATATGAACAAATTAGAACACTTTTCAAATGTTGTATGTAAGGTAGTTCTGTAAACAATATAATTAAAAATCACAGTTCTTGATAAATTATGTTTGCAAAAAAGAAATGTAAAATAGTGTGGTAAAATATATGTGAAATATTATCAATTACTTAATTTTATTCTATTCTGGGAACCTAGTCTTCATTACTAAATGTTACTTTTTAAAATATATATATATTTATTGAGCACTCATTTTGTGCCAGGTACATTCTAGATACTGGAATTAACAAAAAAGTAAGGAAAACAAATTCTCTGATGCCATGAAACTAACATTCTATTTTTAAAATAATATCCAACATAAGGTAATTGATAACATGGAAAGATACAATTAAATTGTATAACTTGTTTCCTACTTTAAATGACCTAATACAAATAAATTTTGTGGAATGAAAGCAGAAGAAGGTAAAATACTTTAACAGTATTTTAGATACTATCTAATATAACTTTGTTTTTATATAAGCAGACATGGTAACTATACATCATGTATATTATACATATATCCAAATTAACCATACACTCTGAATTTACAATTGAATGAAACTATAATAATAACCTATTTCAACTTATATGAAGAACCAACTATCATCCCTAGGAAGAGGTCATTCATAATCTCTAGAAAATATTTTGTGACATGTAATTAACTCATAATCTTTGGGGGAAATTATTACAAAATTGTTTTTAAAATATTGCAAACAGATTTTTCAGATTATTAAACAAATTCATGCTCAAAGTATAAAATGTTATATGAAAAAAATTATGTAAAGAAATGAACTGTATAAAAAAAATCATCCGCAATTCCTCCAGAAAAAAACCAATTAGATTTTTTTTGTATATCATAATTGATCTTGCATGCCTGTTCAGGTACCTCTCAGAGAGAACTGCAGACATGTATTGGAGGCCATGGCACATGACTGTATAGAAAATAAGGCATTAGCAATGCTGAAACAGTGCACCCCATGTCATGGGTCTGTGGAATGGATTTAGTTACATTCACAATATCTGGAAGACCCGGGACAATAGGAACAAAAAGTGAATTCAGTACATGATAATCCCCTACAAGCCTGCAGCACACATTGGTGTTTTTAAATTGGCATATAGAGATATTGTACCTCTTCTCAACCCTGCTGCCTTTAAGTCAGTAATCAGAGCAGTGATTTCCCATCTTCTCCAAATTGTTTCTGTTGGGATAGCTAGGAGGGAACAGGAGGAACCTTTGGCAAGGACCTCTATGTCCCAACAGCACTTCTTAACAAATGAATATAACCAATTTAGCATATCTCTTCTGCACTTTTTGGATAGAGAAGTGAAGCATATCACACATTAATTTCTACTCTATATTGAGATACAGAAGCAAAAATTGCAGTGCACAGACCTGGCCCAGAGGGCTGCACCCATAAGGTCATCTTAACTTCCCCTTCCTCGTTGTAAACCTTGAGCAAACCCCATCAAGCAGAATCCAGATGATGCGCCCGCCTCCCATCAGACTGGGTACAATAGTGATTCGGGTCTCTGTACCCAAAGGAATAAAGACATTCATATCTCTCCTCCTTAAAAGGGCTAAATTCAAGGGAGAAGTGTTGAAAGAGATCAGTAGGTACTGAGGGAGAGCGGGGTTTCATGTCAGTACGCTAGGTGTGGTTACTTACAGTTTAAAGGGGCACAGTGGCTACTCAGAGCTCAAAAAAAAAAAAAAAACAAAACTCCCAATGTTTCTGGTCTATATATTGCCCTATATTCTTATTGCTGATAGCATTTATTTTCTGTTTCTTGAATTGATCGATATTCACTTTGTGAAAATTTATCAAATGTATGATTTTATGATTTGTTAAACATCTTAACTAACCAGAAAAAAATTTTAAATTCTATTGATACTTACTGAGCTCTATTTCTTCCATTTGCTCCCACTGTTCTCTGTGTTCCGCCTTCTTGTGTCTCAGAAGGTTGAGCGAGAAAGCGCGTATCAGTGCATTCTTTATCTCCCACTTAAGTTCAGTCAGAGGTAAGCACTGAGAGAAGGCCCACAGAAAAGAAGAAAATAGATGTTTAAGGTCAGTATATTTAATACACAGCCCCCTTCACGCAGAATTCCTTATGTGATCTGTGTCCTCCATGGGTCAAGTCTCCTGTTCTGTGGGCCTTTCAATGTACTCTTTCTTTCTCTTGAGCTTACTAGTCCTATAAGACCGCAATTCGCCCTGCGGTGTCCCTAAACTCTGGCCAGTTCTTTGTCAATAGTCCTTTATAAAACTTCCCTTCCGATTACCCAAGTTGAGAGCGCTTTCTGTTCCCTGCTGTAACGTTGAATGCTTATGCTCTTCCTGTGGGTAAGGTATCTTTTATTCATCTATGCAAAATATAAACATATTTATATATAAATATAAATATTAAAATATATATAATACATTTATATTTTGCAATATATTTATATTTTATGTATATAAATATTTGGGGAAATATCTATTACTTTTAATATTTATTGTAAAACTTTGAAGGAAGTATGATTAGCATTGAAGGAACATAGACCTAAAGAAGTTAAGTAACTTTCCCAAGGTGACAAAGTTCAAATTCAATGTCAATTCTGTCTAACTCTATAGTAAGTGTGATGATAAAATTGGTTTTCCTCCTTACAAGCAACATGAAGTATATGAGTGCCACTACATTTAGATTTTATTTTTGTAATAATTCTCTGTAATACATTGTAAAATACAACAAATTATAAATAAAAATTCAAAATATAATATGGTGGCAATAATTCTTAAACTTTACAAACACTAGGTTATACCTGAGCTTTTTATTTTGTATACTGGTTTGCAGAAAATCCATAAAATTACATTCCTTCCTAGACCAGAATCAATTGAGATTAAAAAAATATATATTAAACTTGTTTTTCCTTACTTGCTTTTAAGCATCCAGGTGATTTAGTATGATTTAAAAATTTAAGAGACAGGTAGTATCATGACAATGCTATGAAGTACAGAAGATGCAATGCAAAATGCTAAAAGATTTTGCTTTCGATTAAATCACTCTGTTATGTAGCTGATCATATTGTTTTTCTAAGCCTGTTTAAATGTCATGTTTATATCCAAGCACTTTTATTTTAAGCATGCATACTTTCCCCCAAGGAATAGTGTTTATATTGCTATCTAGTTTCTGGTTATTACAGTTGTTTTGAATTCTGACACAAAATACTGACCTCTGAAGACCTTTTTTATTAAAGATACCTTGAAAGTTGTTTCTTCCTATATTAAATTAGGATTCTCCTCCTTCAAATATCATACTAGTGTATATGCCTGGCAGTAAAGATTCTATTCTATGCCCCAGGGATTCATAACTTAAAAAACAAGATATGGAGTGTCAAGAGGACATTATGTGAAGTCTCTGAAGGGAGAATTCATTTCAATTCTTTAATGCTTCTTTCCAACCAACCTAGTCAACACCGAAGGATCTCATAGGATATGATCATTGTCTTTGTTCATCAAGTAACTTAATTTGTCTCCCTGTACTAGAATGAAGAGTAAGGAACTAAACAATAGTAATTTTTCTAGATATCGAGTCACAAATAAAAAATGAGAAATTATTTGTTTCAAAATGCATATCTAATTATTTCATCTGTCTTTAAAATATACCAATGGGTTCTTTCTACTCTTAGGATAAAGATAAATAAAATCCTTCCCAAAACCGATAAACTCTTTGGCTTTGCATTTGCCCTCATTGGTGTTCTCTCAGTTCCATACTATGCAGCGACTGTTCTTGATTCAGGGCCTTTGCACATTCTATTCCTTTCTATGGCATGCTTTCCATTTGTTCTTCATTAAATTTTATTTCATTCTAATTTCACCTCAAGCTTTCCTTTCTAATAGTAATTTAGATCATTGCCCCCTGTTCGAAGCTCCCATGACATCATGCTTCATATTTTTCAGAATGCATACCTCAGTTTGTATCTGTGGATTCATTAGTGTAATTATTTGCTAATGTAGCAGGTAAGCTCCTTGAGAAGAGGTGCCATGCCTGTTTTTCCCTAGCCGTTAACTCCAAAAACAATAAACTGATCTTTAGAGTTTCCTAAATATGCTATGCTGATAGTGCACGGCCCGGGTGGAAGTGGGAGACATTCCTGATATGTCCTTCTCTGCCAAAATCAGGTCTGAAACCCTCAGCTTGCCCTGATCGCTGGCATAGTTAATCAATCATTAAAAAGGGCGGCAGAGAAAGAAGCTGCTGCTCCGAAAATGAACTGAAGCCTTCATATATATCATTATCTCCTCACTCTGAAATGTCATGGGAAATACTATAAACTATTGTTATAATTATAATATCAACATGCTCTGGGGATGGTTCAGAGAATGAACTCTTGAAGGGTAAATAAAGAAGCACCCTATTTCTTAATTGCAGGTCAAATACATGGAGTTTATGAGTGACTTTTGGATCTCACATAAAAAAAAAACATTTCAACGATGAATCTAATCTTAATTGTTGTTTGTGTGACAGGCATTATGACACTTGCTTGTTGTATAAAAGCAAATCAGAAAGACATGTTATGTTGTGTACCATGTTATGCTACAGCAGGAACAGGTAAATACAGATGTAAAAGTCATTTTATTTCCTAAGAAATGTATGGGGTCAGAAAGGGCTTTATGGGTAATTTGATTTTTAGAGTAGGACTTAGGGATGATTAGGAGATAGTGGGGAGGGGCAGGAGTGTTGGTGAAGGACATTCCAGGACGAGCGGTTAGTATACACCCCGCCTTTTAGCCTGACACAGGAAAGGGCCAGAAAAGGGGCACGTATCTCAGGAGCAAACAGTGCACGCTGGGAACACCAAACATGGAGCCTCAGGAGGCACGCATAGATTGGCTTGTGCTTACTCGAATGCCCATGAAAAGGCACTGCTTCTAGTTAGTTAGTTAGTTAGTTAGTTAGTTAGTTTTCAGGTGTCTATTTTTCATTCTTATTTACTTTATTTTATTGCATTTATTGGGGTGATATTGGTTAATAAAATTGTATAGGTTTCAGATACACAAATCTATAATGCATCATCTGCATATTGTGTGACTCATTTTAAGCAAGAGGGTAAATATTTTGCTCTGGCTGTTTTGTAAAGAATGCATTCAATAAAGTGAGACTGAAGACAGGGAGACGCATAATTCTGTTGCTTAATCCTTTGTGAAAGATGCTTGTAATTCACAGGAGTGGTGGCAATGAGAATGGAGGGTGATGTGCGTTTGCAGCAGGTATTTTCGGGGTAGAAAGGACACAAGTTAGTGATGGATTGGTCAGTGGTGGGGTCTCCTTGAACTGCATTTATAGCCAAAGACTAAGAAAATTTAAGTTGTGTATAGTAGCTTTCCAACATGGCTGGTGAAAAAGTAAAGAGCATTCGTTATCACGCTTCTGTGTGCTTTCAGGGTGGTATTAGCGGGGACAGGCTGTTGCAGTGAAAAATTACTTTGTGGAGGATGAGTAGTTCTCTCTTCCCTCCAAAAAAAAGGGAAGTTGGAAAAGTTATGAGTTGTTATACAAAAGTACTTAGAACATCTTATCTTAGGAAACAGTGTATATGTACTTATTATTACAGGTGGTTGACTACTGCTATAATAACTACAGATAGCAAAAGGAAAAAAAATTCACAGACCAGTGAAAGAGTCAACTTTATTCGTGAAACTGACTCTGTATTCTTATACTTCTTCCTCTTTTACTATTCTTTCTACCTTTTACTAGTGACATTTGTGGTCTGGGTTATTCATCCTCTGGAATCTTTACTGCATTCAACCAAAACTTTTGACGTTCGCCTTTGTTTGAGTTTTATTTTTGCACATCCTGTTCTCTGTTTTCATTTTATTTATTGGAGGGGAAAAAACAAACTTCACTGACTGTATAACTATATACCCCTAAACTTACCTATGGTTGATCTCTTCATGTCTGACATATGAGACAGTAATATTATATAAAATACTGTGTTGAATTTTTGACAGACTTTTGTTATGTAAGTGAATTATATGAAATGACATAATGCATAAAGGAAAAGAATAAACTAACGTGAAATTAGTGAAGGAGCATTTGAGCCATGTTAACATTCAGTGTTCTTACTGCTTAACTCTAACTTTCTAAGAAAAATATATGGTATAATATTTTTATCATTCAACAGTTAAAAAAAACCAAGGCATAGAGATTTTAAGCAAATTGCTTAATAACACAAAGCTTGTAGATGATAAAGTCTGCCTAATTTCAAGCCTGCATTGGAAACCTAAACTAATTTATGTTTATTATATATTGTAATATGTTTAAACAACTTGCTAACATTCCAAAATGAGCATATGTCAGCTGCTGAATGCAAGTCAATCAGCAGGCAACCACCACAGAAAAACCTCTTCACGAAAGATACCTGGAAGGACTGTAACATAAGCTTTGTGGCCAGAAATGGAAGGAAATGTGACTTTGGGTGGTAAACACACAATGCAATACACATCTGATATATGATAGAATGTACACTTGAAACCTACATAACCTTATTAACCAATGTGACCCCAATGAATGTAATAAAAGTTATTTTTTAAAAAGTAAATGAGACTTCATTTTTCTCAACTTATTGTATGTGTGTTCTGCCTCCGGTATCTGTAAGCAAGGTAACTCAGAAAATCTGTCCTATAGAAAATAATTATAAAAGTTGTTTTAATATTAAGAAAAAATAACATACTTGAGGCACCAGAGAGCTAACAAAGCAGTGAATAAGTTTGAAGCAAGAACCAAAAAAACAGAAAAGCATAAAATGGTATAAATCTCACATTTGGTGTCACTTATATACCAGAAATAGATGCATATTCCTCCAGAGGTGGCCGAATAATTGAAAAGTTGAGAACTATAACAATACTCATAGGACTAGAAAGTCAAATTAAAGTTTAGGGACCACCTACCAAAATCATTTGGTAACCGTTCCATCCTACTGCCTTTGGTTTGTGACCAAAAAAGGCTATAAAATAGAAGTAAGACTGAACTGGAGAAGGGTGTAAGGGAACTAAATGGTAATGACAAAAAAATACAGTAAAGATTAAATAAAAAAAGAAGATGCACTATAACAGCAGAAGGGTTTGACCTCTGAAGATAGATGACCCTGGGTATGAATTTGTTACTTAGGTAGTTAATTAATCTCTCTGAGCTTTAAATTCCTCATATAAAAGGAGGATTAAAAACACCTATCTTTTAAAGGTGTTCTAAGGATTAAATGAGATAAAGAGTGCAAACTAAAAAAAAAAGAAAAGAATGAACTGGAAATAACTTGAACCTTGCAAAGACTGAAGTGTTGATTGAATAGAAGTAATCTGCAATTGTCAGTGATTCTAGTTTCCTATCTACAACAAAGGTAAATCTTTAAAGTGATAACACTATACTAGGCCTCAAATTATATTTATATCATTTTGTATATAATATTAGGGTTACAATAAAAAACAGTCATATAAAGAAATATGATTTATAAAGAGACAAAAAAATTGAAATAAACCCAAAGCATATCCAAAAGAATTGAGAAATTTAATACAGGCCTTAAAATGTTCATGGACATATTAAACAAGTCTGATAACATTGGCAAGAAAGTTAATATATAAAAAAACAAAACGAATGGAAACTTTAGAACTAAAACATTCAGAAAATATGAATTCAGTGGATGGGTGGAGACTAGAACCTATCCTAACAAAATACAAGATTAGAGAGCTGGGAGACAAGTCAGAAGAAAGTATTAAGAAGTGCATGGATACAGAAAAAATATATATAAATATAGAAAATAACCTAATGGTATTATATAAAAGTCAAATTTATGGGTAAAGGAAATCACAGAATAGGACTGGAGAGATAATGGGAATCAAATAATTGAAAGGAAATTTTTTTTCCAAAATTGCAAAAGATAACAAAGCACAGACTTAAGAAACTGTATAAACACCAATGAAGAAAAAGAAAAAGAAAAAGAAAGAAAACTACACTTCAGGATATCATAATTAAAAAATATATTTAAACATATATGCAAGATAAAAACTTTGAGAGAGAAAAGTATTTTAAAGTGCCATTAATAAGACTGACAGTTTTCTCAACTGAAACAATATAACTCAGAAGATAATGAAATATTATTTCAGTGTGCTCAAAAACTCAACTTGACATAGAATCTACAGATAGCAAAAACAAATGACAATAATTAAGGTTTTAAAAACAATGTTCAGAGAACCTACAAGGGAGATAAGTTGTCACCAGTCAATTTACATTAAAGAAAGTGTTATAATATTTTGAAGAAAAATGATCCCAGCAGGGAGCTTGAAGGTACAAGAAGAAATGAAGAATAACAGAAGTCAATGGTGCCTGTAATGGTAGTATAGTTACTACAGATGCCTTGTGTTGTTAGAGATGTAAAAATAATAATAAAAGCATTGTGTAGAGTATATAAAAATATATGAAACTTTTTATTCTAGTATGCTGGTGGAAGTTTTTTCAAAGTAGTACTTACACAGATAATAGCTACTCTGATCAAAAGACAGATACTTATTTATTCCTTTTAGCCTGAGAAGGGATAGAAAATTCCAAATTGATCAACGTTTCATGAAATAAAGAATGTGTGCCACTCTCAACAGAAAATAAAATCAACAGCCCAGTATATTGGAGTTAGGAATAGTAGACAAGGATTTTAAAGGGCTGTTATAATTTGCTTGATGAAGTAAAGGAAGATATGTTCTCAGTTAGTCAAAGAGCAAGGAGTCTCAGGAGAGAAACAGTTACTACAAAAAAGAATCCAATGGAAATTCTATAAATTTAATTTATGAGTTTTAAAATATATCATTGGGTATGCATAATAATTGATTGGCAATAACAGAGAATAGACAATGAATCTGAAGAAAGACCAATAGAAATTATCCCATTTAAAGAAGAGAGAAAATAAGTGACTCGGGGAATTATTGAAAAATATCAAAACTGCAAACATGCACATCAGTATTCCAGAAAGAGAACAGAGGAGAAGTAAATTGCAAAGATTAGTATCTGAATTTTACCTAATTTTGTGAAAACATTTACATATTTATAAAGGTCAATAAACTCCAAGAACAATAGATAAAAGGAAATCCATGCCTAAGTTCATCTACTGAAACTAATGAAAAACAAAGATAAAGAGAAAAATCTTAAAGGCAAAAATAGAACACAATAAGGGAACAATAATTCCTAGTATTTGGTAATTTCTTATCAAGAACTGTGCGAGCAAAAAGTCAATAAAACTAATTCTCTGAGGTTTTGAAATAAACATTTGTTAACATAAAATTCTGTATTGAGCCCATATTCTTCAAAAATTACGTTAAGCTAGGTAAGGGAAATGCTAAATCTTGCCTATAAGTAACTCTAGAACATCATCAGCATTCTTCAACAAATAAATTGCAAGCAAAAAAAAATAGTAAAATAAGAGAAAGTTGAGGTAATTACATAGGTTACAAACAAGTGAGCAAAATAGAACCAGAGACATGGAAATAAAGGACAAATTGACAGTGGCCAGCGGGGAGTGGAGAGGGGGATAATGGGAAAAGAAGTGGAAAGGTCATCAAAGAACATGTATAAAGGACCCATGGACAAAGACAAAGGGTGGAGGAGGACTGAATGTAGGAGGTGGAGGTGAGTAGGGCAGAGAAGAGTAATTGGGGGGGAAATGGAGACGACTGTAATTGAACAACAATTTAAAAAATACCAAAAAAATAAATAAAAGGAAAGAATCCCACATTTAATCATGGGTTTCTTAGGTGATGGTTTAAAGCTCTCGAAATAAATTTTATCATGATCAAATGGGAAAAAAAGAAATTAATAGGACTTATTAGGAAAAAGTAACATAAGGAGTTCAGCACTATTCATTTAAGTGATAAATCTATAAGGATAGGTAAGAAAGTTTTACAATAAAAGATGTGATCATTCTTAGAAATGGGGGAAAAGGTTGTGATTTTATGATGACAAGTGGAGGGCTATTGTGGCATGCGACAAGGCAGTCTCTCTTAATTTGGGTGACAGTTTATTAATAGTATATTTGATTCATGCAATTTTCTGTGTTTGTATCATATTAATTAAAAATAATAATTTAAGAGGAAGAGAGATTTTCTTTATCCATCTTCTTCATGTCAGCTACCTAGGAAGCAGAGATGGCTGTTACTTGAAGTCATATAGAACCACAGAGAGTGACCGAAACTAGGAAAATAGAAAGATAATTACATCCCTTATCTGCCTACTTTATGACTTTTTTAGAGGTGATAGAATTCAATTTATATCTGTTTGAACCACAGTTACTCTATATTTTTCTAATCACTGAAAGCAAACCTAATCCCAAATAATACAAATTGTTTGACAAAATTAAATAATCGAAGGAATGTTCTCATAGTACATAATGATTTAAGTGGGAAGAATAGAAGACATTTGGAGCTACTGTCTTCTTCTAACGGACGAATATAGGTTATTAAGCAATAAATGTGACACTTTAACCCAAAAGATCTCTCACCACTGGTGGAAAGACATTAGAAATATACAACTCAAACAAAGGACACATTTTGATCAGTAGAACAAGGAGAATAGGAAGAACAGCACTGTATTAGGAGCAAAGTCCATTATTCAAAATGCATGTTTTTGAGAATAAAACTATGGAGAAAGTCCTTTGGCTCTCTAGACAAAAAAAAAAAAAAAGATATGCAGCAATGACAAATTTATGGACTTACACCAACGTTTAGAACATTTATATGATCAGAGATTACAAAAGTAAATAATAGAACAATTTAGTAGAGCGAGGAAGGTCTCATAATATGTTCTGGCAATGCAGCCACAGCTAGTCCCAATGAGGGCATAAATGGGTACAGTCACTGCAGACAGCTCTTCGATGGGCTTTTTCTTTGGTCCCTAAACACTCACAGGAAACAGAAAGGCTCTCGCCACCTGAACGACATAGCTGAGCGACCACGGACAAGAGCCAGGCAGCTAAACTGAGCACAGGCCTCACCGAGATTACACAATGCTCCATCACGGAAATGTTGTTGAGTATTCCCAACTGGGAAAGAAGTATGTATTAAGAAATAAATACATTAAAATAATCTTGTGACTACACAATATATAATAAAATATTGACCTTCTGTTTTGCTTTGTTCTGCTCTGTGGAAAATGATTTTTTAAACCAGGAGCTACATAACATTGTTATTATAGAGACACTGAATTCAAAGAGTAGTGAGATAATAAAGCACATCAAAATCTATACAAAGGTCTCTCCTAGAGACCATGGAATTCCTTCTTGCTACAACCCAAGTACTAATATGTGAGAATTCCAAATCGCTGTGGTTAAACATGAAAACGGCATAACGGTGAGGTCCTAAGCATGGACGTGGGTGATGAAGGTTCCCACAGTCTCTCACTCTCAAGCACACAGATGCATGAATATAATGCACATTTGTCATCACACCCCATAATTCTATAGATTTTTCTTCACTTTTCATATACAGTTCTCTATGCCATTTAAAATTCTTCGAACGCATTTTCATAATTTCTGCTTTTTCCTATCTGAATACTCCTAATTTATTTGGCAAAGTAGTGGATTCTGTGGTGCACCACCTAGACCACTGTTTTAGGGTTAGCACTCAGTTCCCATCTCCGTACAGGATAATGACGCTGCTCTCAGCTGTGTTCCTCTCTGGACAGCACATTTCTCCAAAAGGAGGGGCCTCATCTAAATTCCTCCCTGGGGGGAGTCAGCATCTAATGACTGTTTAAATAAAGTGGAGTATAAAGTACAGGTCCCTTGTCTTGAGGCGGGACAACCCTGAGGGACCAAGCCAGCTCCAGTGCTTCCTGTTGAAAGAATTCATACCTCTGTTATGACTGGGCTGCAGTTTAAGGGCTCAGTTCTACTTTCCTCACCACCTACCACCACAAACACTGAACCTGAAGGCAGTATCTATTAAGCTTCTTGTACACAGGTCCTCATTTCTGAATGTTTCTCTATCTCATCCAAAGAAAATGGCTTTTTCCCTGTATGTAAACATTGAGGGTTGGCAATCACATAAGCATATACCCTACAAATGTCTCAATGCTGGAATGCCTCTTGGGTCTCCCAGACATCCTAGGTGTGGGTATATGACATAATGATAAGTAAACTGAGGGTTTTTGAGAAAACTTTTGCTTTCCTGATGGAGATACAACATGTTGGTACTTGCCGTTTGTTTTTTTTTTCTTTTCTGTAGCAAATCTTCAACCCCTGGAGGAAAGTTGCCCTTAGCAATCAGGTGGCAATTAACACAATATTGACAGTCAACGTGCTCAGGATGAAAGAGCAGTAATATGCAAATAGTTTTGGTCCCTTGCAGGTTTGTTGAAAATTTACCTTTAGATCTGTAGTTAAATTGAAAATAATGAGTTTCTATATATTTAAGTCAATGTAGTAGGGATATTTGTTGCATACAATTGTATGCAAATATAATTGAAACTCTTCAGTTTTTAGATATTTGTTTCAAGTTTTTTCATGACTAGAATTAAGCATTGAATTAGTTGTGGTCATAAGTCAGTCTCTGCAGACTTTATTTCCTAATGATGCTAAGTGCAAGGGTATGAACATTTTGATGTTTCTAAATAAGGACTACCAAAAATGTCTATTGCAGCCATTTATTCTACCTCCTAAAATCTGTTAGAGTTCCCAGCTTACAAAACTATTGCCAGCATTTGGTATTACCATTAATATTGCTAATTTGATAGACAAAATTTATATTTCAAAATTACAAATTTGAAAGCCTGCCAATTATTGAAGTTGAAAACAAAGTGGTTTTGTGTGTGTGTTTTGGACTTTCCTGAGAATGAATGAATGAATAGCCGAATGAATGAATAGCCGAATGAATGAATGCCGTATATATGTAAGCACCTGTTTCATAAAATGTACAATGGAAACTCAGTCCTTTGATCATGGAGTTTATATTCTATAGGATAAGAAAAAACCACAAGTAAGACATTATATACCAGACAGACGTTGTAACTATAACAATGAATAAAGTAGTGGAGGGAAACAAAGAGGACGAAAGGGAGTCATTTAGGTACAGCAATCATGGGTAGGTATATCTGAAGAAGTGATATTTGATCGGGGACCTAAATGCAATGAAGAAGTGGACAAAGTGGAGATACGGGGATTGAGTGGTCCTCGCACAAGTAAACATGGTGTGCAAGATAATGAGGCGGAAATGTATAAAAAACAAAGGCACAGCAAGCAGTCACAAAAACAAAGTTCATTATGTCTAAAACAGAGTAAGAAGAGGAGAGACTGGAAGGATGTGAATTCAGTGATGTAGGCAAGGGCCAGATGTATGATGAGTTGAATTGTATCTCCCTCCAAAAAGATATATTAGAGTCCTAACCCCCTGTACCTCAGACCTCATTTGAAGATGGGATTCTTAACGAAGGTAATCATGTTAAAATGTGGTCATTAGGGTAGACCCTAATCCAAAATGACTCGTCCTTATAAAAAGAAGAAATTTGGACACAGAGACAGACACGTGTAGAGGGAAGATGATATGTGGGAACACAGGAAGAAGATGGCTACAAGCTGAGGAGAGGACTGGAATGTGTGCTTCCCTCAGAAGGAACCAGATTGCTGATACCTTAACTCCAAACTTCTGGCCTTTAGAACTATGAGACAACAAATTTCTGTTGTTTAAGACACCAAGTTTGTGGTACTTTGTTAACAGAGCCATAGCAAACTAATACATCATGCAAAATCTTCTATTCAGCTGATATGCAGTAAAGGCCTATTGAATGATTCTGAGTAAGAGAATATAACCCCATTTACAAGTAAAAAATAAGGATTATTTGTTTGCCATATGGAGGATTAAAACAAAAGCAGAAATCAGGAGCCAAAGGAGGAGACTCGTTAGGGAGTAATTTGGTAAGTGGTAGAAGATGGTGATGGTGTATGGGGGAAGAGTGACAGAGCTGAGGATTTGAGAAGTGGATAGATTTGAAGTTTATTTTAAAAACTTTTTAATTAATAGAATATAGACTGTAAAATAAGAATTAAAATAATGGCTACTTTTTTTTCTTAAAATTTACTGAGTTACACAATTTTTAGAATTTATAGATGGATGGGATATTTTTAAAGTTATTTTTGACATGCTATATATTTTAATGTGTACTCAGTGGCTACTTGCAATATCAAATGGGCAATCGGATTAAAAAAAAACGTCTAGAGCTCAGCGATAAGGTCAAAGCTGTAGGTATAAATTTCAGAGTCACTGTTGTATACAGACTTTTAAAAACCGTTAGAGTTATATAAAGGATGTAGGGAGAATAATTGTAAATAGAAAAATAAAGAAAAACAATGGCTGTGAATAACATCTTAGACTATTGCAAAATATAAAGATTGGTAACAGAATACAAGGGAAAAAATGAGAATTAAATCATGTTTTTGCCTTTTTAGCATGTTAAGACCCCAAATCAATTCCAATTGGTGTGTCAGCATCATACTAAGGGTAGTAGTGAAAAATAAGAGACAAAGAAACTGAAATTTTTATCATGAAGGTGATAATTCACTGTATCAAATCCTCAAGAGATGTCAACCTGAATATAAAGAGCTAAAATAGCATTTGATTCAGCAACTAGGAGGTCATGTCTTATGTAAAATAGAACAAAATCAGCCAAATCATGAGGACAGAATGCAATCTGCAGTAGGTTGTTTGAGGTATGAGAGAAATGATTATGATCTCAAAACTTCCTCATCGAAGGAGAAGGGCAATGTGTATAAATAAATAAAAATTCCATGTATGTGTGTGTGTGCAGGTGTGAGCATCTTCAGACACTGAAAGTTTCTGCACGAGAGCATGTTTATATCTGCACAACCTTAGAGGCAACATGATCTTATCTTTCTCTATATGGGACAATTATTCCCCGATTCATTTATATACTGATTCAATAAGCATTTTAGAGGGCCCGTTATATGTTATATATTACTTTAGGAGCTGGGGATATAACAAAGCGAGATAACAAGCTACAATTTCAATTGAAATTGAGTGGGGAGGGGCGTTCCTTTACTTTTAGATAAAATGAAAAAACAGATAGTATATTTACCAGCTGGCCTATTTAAAAAAAAACAAAAAGGACACAATTGATGAAATAACAGCGTACTTTAAAAAAAAAAAAAAAGGCAGTGCAGGACAGTGTTCCTTGAAATAGATGAAACAAATGAGAAATTTACAATTTCCCCACCTTACCTCCTACAGCTAATGGTTCTGCAGTGTCACAGAGAGGAGAGGCCCAGGTGGACCCTGGAGTTCTCCCAGAGTTGAGGAGACAGAACTGGATTCCAGAGAGAGCAGGGCAGCTAGAACTGACAGGCCAATTCTCAGGAGAAAGCTGATGAGAGGAAGAGCTCTGTAGTTCTGCACAAAGCCCTCTCACCGGTCTTTAGGTAAATAAGGAGCCAGTGTATCTTTGTGAGAAAACCACCCAAGCCTGGGGGAAGCACCTCCTGGGGCAGGGGGGAAGCTGAGACGAAAGCCCTCTGAGCTAAAACACAGCTGGGAATATGTTGTGTTTCTATCATCCAGAGTAGAAACACACGTAATTCAAGGGGCCGATATCGGAGATAACAGAATGCCATGATTTAAGTTGTGGTAGAAAATTTAGCCCTATCTTAAAAGCTGTCCTGGCCCACACAATAAATACTAAAACATGAAGTCATAGAGGAGGACAATAAACTTTTATTTCAAATGTATTCCATGAAGTCTGAACATGGTGTCAAAGACAAACAAAGCTAGACACTAGTAAGGAGAGATTTCATCAGTTATACACCATTGAACTAGGTAAGCGGGTCCAGCATGAACTAAACTCAGCTTTGATTTACACGGATGTGAGTGAGCTTTTTAAAGGAAGAAAGAAGCAGAGAATGAGGATTGTAAGGGCTTGAGCGAAGTTAGGGAATTTATAAAAATGGGAGGGAGGGTTGGTCCACCTCAAACCTATCAGGGTTCGCTAGGGGTGCTTATTGAGTCAGGTTCCTACCCTCCCACAGAGATTGGGCAACAGGGATCCCATCTCAGGTGTCAGCTGGAACAAACAGTAAATTCTTCCAGTAGCCTTGTATCGTGTCAGGCACACAGCTAATGAGGGAAAATAATAGACCCAGGAAAGTAGCCTTGAGCTGTTAGGAACTGTGTTAGAGCTTGTTCATGTCTGTTGATGTGTTTGTATATGTGTGGAGCAGATATGGACAACTAATTTGTGCTAAGAGTCTGCAGTTTTTATAAACCAAAGTGAAGGCACAGTCAAGAAGAATGCTTATATAGGCCGAGGTAAAGATGTAAAAACTGGAAGGCATAGAAATGGAAACTACCCAAAATGAAACAAAAGAAGGAAAAAGTAAAGTGAAAATAAAGCATAAATGAGCTGTGGAACAGCCAAAAGTGGCCTAAAATATGAATGATTTGAGTTCCTGAAGAAAATGAGAACATTTTTCCCCATTGCTCTCCCTGCCCTGCAATGGGGAAAAATGTGGGACAACTATAACTGAACAATAAAAAATAAAATAAAATAAAATATTAAAAATATTTCAAAAAACATAAACATTTATGGATAAGCTACATGAGAAATAAAAAAAGAAAATGAGAACACAAACTTGAAAAGATGTCTCACCCCCATGTTCTGTGCAACATTATTCACAATAGTCAAGACATGGGAAAACCTTACGTGTCCACTGATAAGTGAATGGTAAAGAAATTGATATGTTACCCAGCCATAAAAAAAAGGAATCTTGCCATATAGGACAATATGGATAGATCTTGAGAGCATAAGCTATGTAAAATAAATGAGACAGAAAAGGATCACAGAATATTAGAAGTAGGTATTCAAATATCAATTGTATGGGGGAAAGAGAATATACTAGGTTAATGAAAAAAAGGGGGATAGAAAAAGAATAAGTGAAAATGGACATATAAGAAAAATAAAAAGCAAACAGGTAGATGGTAGAAATAAACTCAAATATATCAATAACCATAATAAATGCAAATGTAAATGGCATTATCCCAATTAAGGGAAGAGATTGTGAATTTGGATGTATTATTTTTTAAGATTTTATTTATTTATTTTTAGACAGAGGGGAAGCGAGAGAGAAAGAGAGGGAGAGAAACATCAATGTGTGGTTGCCTCTCATACGCCCCCTACTGGGGACCTGGCCCACAACCCAGGCATGTGCCCTGACTGGGAATCGAAATAGCGACCCCTTAGTTCTCATGCCAATGCTCATTCTACTGAGCCACACCAGCCAGGGTTGAATTTGGATTTAAAAAGCAGGGCTCACCTATATTGTCTATGAGGAAAATCATGTAAAATACTATAAAAACAAAGGTGAAAAGTAGAAGAGCGAAAAACAGATGCATCACATTGATGGGAAGCAAAGAAAGAAGAGAATAGACTGAAAAGGAGCACCATTCATCAAACGGGATCTTTCAAAATAAGTGAGTAACCCTAGCCGGGTGGTTCAGTTGGTTGGAACATCAGCCGTACATTGAAAGTTTGCTTCTTCCCATTCCTGGTCAGGGCACATGCCTAGATTGCGTGTTTGAGCTGAGGCTGGGGCACCTATGGGAGGCAACTGATCCGTGTTTTCCTCTTACAGTGATCTCTCCCCCCACCCACCCCTCTGCATATCCTTGGGTGAGGATTAAAAAACCAGAAACGAATAGACACTATATGTGAAATATGTGAATTAGCCAAACAGGCTGGGCTGTGTGTTTTGATGTGTGGAAGAAAAATAATTTTTTTTCAGTAGTTTAAGCAATAGTGGTTAACTTTTTGCTCAAACTTCCATCTCAGCTGGATTAGAGGAGTGCTGATGATGTAGCTGTGATCCCAGGCCTGGCTGGTTGTCATGGTAGAGAGACAGACGCCTGCAGGGTCTCACGGGGGCAACAAAAAGAGCCCTGAGGTAACCCTGCCTTTCCAATGTGCAACTTTGTCCAGAATGGCTGACAATGAGAATCGGTTAAGAAATGAAAACCACAATGTTCCACTGCACGTGTGATGACTTATTACTCCTCCATGGCCAGTCTTGTGTGTACGATGCGGATGACAATATGTGTAAGGAGGCTGGGACAGCATTAGTGGTGATGATGGGGTGATTTTCAATGTTTTCATTTTTCACAAAGTTGCATATTTTTGGAGAAAGTTTCTCCCTCAAAAAAATCTTAGTTAATACTTGAAAATAAGGAGATTAAACAACAGTGACTTTACATCAAGCCAGCATGTATGAAAAATAAAAATACTTATATAATCATCCTCATTTCTATATAGTCTATCTTTGGAAAGATGAGAAGCTGTTAGTTGTTGTCTCTGGAGAAGTAACAACTGGCATGAGATTGGTGGGGACAAAAGGCTTCCTTTTCACTGAATACAATTTTTAATGTTTTGAATTTTATTTCTTAAGAATATGTTACTATTATGGGTTGACTTGTGCCCCTCCAAAATTCATACATTAAATCCTTAACTTTCAGTAACTCAGAATATGACCTTATTTGGAAAAAGGGTCTTTGCAGGTATATGCATCTGTATCTGTTTCCAAATTTCCCCTTGTTTATAAGGACACTGTTATGTTGGATTTTTCATGGTAGTCCTAGCAAACTAATACAATTACCCATGAAGAATAAGCATTTTTAAAAAAAAGCAGGTGGATAATCAATGTTCAGTATCCAGCAGTACTTCAGAGAAGCTAGAAGCGAAAGAACATGTGTTATTCTTGGAAAGGATGAAGTACAAAGCTTTTTCTTAAGTGGCAGGGAAAACTGGACAAAAGAATAAGGGCCGCAATATTGTTGGACTTAACTGAAAGAATTCATAGCTAAAAAGTGGTCACACATTAGTTGAGAGGCTATGGTGTTGTTGGGTGTGTGCTTTATGTTTGG
The DNA here is from genome assembly GCA_004026545.1 of Mormoops blainvillei. Taxonomy (NCBI): domain Eukaryota; kingdom Metazoa; phylum Chordata; class Mammalia; order Chiroptera; family Mormoopidae; genus Mormoops; species Mormoops blainvillei. The sequence goes on from PVJD01004353.1 coordinate 103,579, forward strand.
CTATGCTATTTGAGTTTTAATTAAGTCTGCACAGTGTCCATCTCAACTTTTGAAAGTGTTTGGACGCTGCACTATTAGTACCCTCTAATAGAGTTCACTGCCACAGATCACTCATCCGTGTCAAAGTGCAACAGGAAGGAAAGAACACTGGCCTGGAGTTAGAGCACCTGAGCTGCATCCTGACTTTTATTGCTTGGTTGAATTATTTAAGTGTTGGAAATTGGAAACTCTTTGAAAGCTATTAAAAGCTACACAGATATTTCTGCTCGATACAAAGGAATTATGGGTTTCTTTGTTGCATCATTTGTTTATTGCTCTGAGTTGTTGTTTCTTTATCGAAACTGTTTTATCTGAATCTCTGCTTCAGAGCTAGAAGATTGGGATGGGGCTACCCATATATTTCTTAGCTGTAATAAAAATGTGCTCTAAAAACAACACGAACTGCCTTTTTGTTGTTATATACTATAAAATGGGTAGTGCTCTTTGTGGTATTAATACACTAATATACTTTGAAACAAAACAAGGTATTTCATTTCATAGAGAAGTTGACTATAAGCTTTTTAGAACATGATAATGTTGTCAACTGGATAAACACTCCAAAGCTCATTTCATCTATTGTTTGCTCTTCTTAACTGTTTTAAAATTACTTCTGTGTCACAAAATTTGTTGCACGTTTGTGTTTTTTTTCCAAGCTATGTTTATGAAATACTTTTTACAAAGAAAGAATAAAATACCCATTGATTTAATGATTTCTTCTCCAACTGCCTAATTATTAATAAATTATTTAGGTTATAGTTGGAAAATTACAACTTCATTTAACACAATGCCATAAAACAAAGTAGCTGAAGCTCACTTAGAGAGAAAACCTTAATATAAGCAGTATTGCCTATACTTCCTCTAACTGCAGGTTTTAGGAAAAATGTGAAGAGAACACATTTCAAACTAGGCGGACACCTCCCTTCAATGAATAATGATTAAGGTAGTAAGCTTAAGGGGAAAGCAACAACGAGGGAGATTCACATTTCAGTTCTAACGTATATATCTATGTAGCGCAGTAATTTAAGACCTGTGCGTCAGAGGAGACTTTAATTCCAATGGTTTTATTTCCTTCTGTGTCTACATGTGAAGTCAAGAAAAACGCTTAACCTCTCTCTAGAAATGGCCTTTATCTCCGGTTTCTGTTACTATCACTGGAGAATGACCTTTCTGAGATAATTAGGTTTCCCTGTTAACTGAAGTCTAACTGTATCTGAATGTTATTAATTACAATGAATTTGGAAGTTTCTTTTCTTAATAATCTTTTGTGCAATATTAAGACTTTATAAATTTTTAGAACTTCTTCACATTAGTGTTGTATTTTATCTGCAAAATATTGCATGAATATGCTACTGAATTAGAGAAAAAAGGCACCTATTGCTAATTTCTGCCGGGTGCTAATGTTTAATGAGACTGTGGCATGTCATTCTAGAACCTAGTAATGACTTCTATAGCTGTCGAGTCAGTTGAGAAAACTTCATGCTGGAAGGAATGTTCTGCTTTGCTCACTGACATATCCAAAATGAATAGAATAGTGTCTAGCACCTGATTGGAGATGATCAAACATGTTTTGGACCAATGTCCTCTGGGATTTAGCTGTCAGGGTCAGAATTTTACAGTGCTGTTGTGTAGTCTGCGGGGCTATGAGTCTGCTGTTTAACTTTTCTGTGTATCACTTTCTTCATCACCGAAGTGGTGATCGTGGGAGTTCCTCTCTCTTAGAAATATTGAGAGGAATTATTGCATTACATGTTCATACATTAGAGTAAAATGTTGCAGGTAGGAAGTGAAGTTATTAATACTTCATTTATTATTATTGAATAGTTTAGGTTATTCTCTCAGATGCCAGAAAGCAGGACACATTGCCCTTCTACCACTAGTACACTTTTGGGTATTTTTCAGTAAAGGTTTTGGGGCAGGCAGATGGTTCGAGAGTTGTTAGTTTCACAGTACTGTGAAGACATTTCTCTTCTTTACCTTCACGTTGGCCCAATCTATATTCTACTCTCATGGTCCTCTACTAATTGGTCCAGCCTGGAGCCATTTTTCCATTCTTCCAGACTCCGTGCCTCTTGAGCTCCTATGGTTGGTTGTTTTGCTTTGCTTCTCATTTATCTCTCTTCCTGATATTTTTATCACTAGTATATGTCAGTCTTATACATTCTGAATGCAACATATTGCCAGAAAGTTGGTCTCCAGATAACAGGGGTCTTCCTAGAGTTAGGTCCTTTGGGGGTTCATAGATGATGGTTCTTGGCATTAGTTAGATGAGCCGGTAATTTTTTATAGGTCTATCTTACTGTGGGATAACACCAGGCTACTAGCATCTCATATAATTAAATGGTTTCTTTCTATTTCAACAACCGATCATAGTAATGAATCTTGAAGATGGTACGTATAGACATACCAATTTATTTCTTAATGTGTTTTTTATGGCTGCTACTGCAGGAAGCTGGAACTGGTCCTGACTGAGGGCATTTGATATCATTAAAACATAATAGAATTAATGAATAAACAGTACATAAAAGCCCAAAGCCCAACATAATGAAATACATAAATATAAATATCAAAATATATTTGACACATCCATACGCATTTTCTAATAATAACTCATCAGGCAGTATATTGTCTCTTCTGCAGAATTTTAGAGCTAAGAGTTTGCCTATCAAAATAAAAGTTACCTAGTGCTTTAAGGGAGTCACCCCACACTGAAAATTAATCTCTAAATCTATCTCTCAATCTCTTTATCATTTCATTCATCCCTCTGTCCTTCTCTCCCTCCCTCCTGCCTAGCTATATAGGACTTATCCAAAAGTAAAGCCAAGATAGGAGTTACTTGAGTAGTGAGATTTAAACTGAAGTTTGCACACTCCAGAAATTTCACAAAAAGTTCACTTGTGAGTACACCAAAAATATTAGTAAATGTCTTACCTCATTTGAACTCATATTTTGAGGTACTTAAAATTAAATGTTGTATTAATGTACTATTAGATGTATAGAGTAGATAAATGAAAAACACCTTTACTGTCATTGCATATTAATTTTTCCCTGATAGAGTACACTATCAAAAATATTTGGAGATCGATAAAATGGGAATGATTGAGAATTACAATACATTGCAGATATGCATTAGTCATTTATGCCAAAGTTCTTTTTGAGTTTCCGCTATCATGTATATGACCTTGTTTTGGGGCATGGACTTTTGTAGAGGTAAATAAATATTGACTCCACAGAGAATATAGGGAAGAAAAAAAATGCAAAGGGTCATCAAAATACGGAAGTAGCAATGTGTAGATGAACCACAGTCCGCCCAGAATACTGACACATCAGGAATACCAGGTGTTTAAAGTTCAATTTTAATATTTCAGAATGTTCATACTATATTCACTACAAATTATGAGGATTAAAAGGGCATAATACTGTCTCTTGAGAAATTTTTTATATAGGATTTATTTCACATTTTTCATCAATCCAGTCCTAAAAACAAATTCTCTTTTCCTTGGCTCTTGGCCATCAAAAATATTCCTTCCACTTACACCTGGAAAATTGTTTGATGATTTTTCTTCCCGCCCAGGTTTCAATATGTACTAGCCCCAATATCTACTATAGTATATGATATATACAGCAGCTGCTCAATAAATAGTTGTTGAATGAATTCATTAATAAAGAAAGAAATAAATGAATTGGCTAGGCACACATTGAATCCTCACGCTTGTTAAAACGGTTCATTTCTATTTGCACCACCCCATTCTATTTCCTTTTACAGGGACCAAGTTGAGGGATTCTGTGACTGGATGCTACGAGAGTTTGACTGAGATCTTTCCCTGTGCCATAAGTTTCCGAATGGTGCAAGGACTGCAACAGAGATAGAGCTCGGATGATAATGTTACCAAATCCCCCAGGAGCAGTTCAAAGAAAGACTCATTGTAAGCCTGAGAGCCTCTGTGACTTACCTAAGTAAAGGTTCTTAAATCTGGCTGCACGGCACAGTCTCCCGGGAGCTTTGAAAAACGAGCAGTACCCAGGGCAGCCTTTTGTCATCAGGCCTTGTTTGTAGTTCTAATGCTTCCAGGTAATACGACTATGCATCCTATTTGGGGAAGCACAGTAGCTGCTCCCAAACATGACCTATCATTATAATATTTTGGAGTCACTCTAATAAAACAGAAAATTTTCAGATACATCCCTGGAGTTACTCATTTAGTTAGACTGAAATGAGGCTAAAAAAATATGTATTTTAAATAGCTGCCCTGGCGATTTTATTATTCAGAAAAGATTTATGAAACACTCATCTATAGCTATAGACCCAATATTAAATTTTATCAATAAGTTCCTCTGAATCCATTATCTGATACAGCAAAAATGGAATTTATGGCATAGAAAATGAAAGCTTCGCTAAAACAAACACATTCTTTACCAAAGGTATCTTTTCTACATGCTATTTTATAAATTTAGAAATCAGTTTTCTAAAATTAAAGTAAGTAAAGAAACATTCACATTGAGGAGGTGGTTAAGAATTTTATCTTGAAAATATATTTATTGATTATTATTAGTTGGTAGCTTGGGCTAGATATACTAGCAAGTTATTATCTAAAAATGAAGAAGTGTTGTATGATGGCCAAAGAAGTCCCATCATTTAACATTTTTAAAAATGCATATATGATAAAAATCTTGTTTTTACCCAAGAATCATCTGTTGTAAAAAACTGAAATACAATCAAAGCAACTTATGTTTACATGGAGTGTGAGGCAAATATAATTACTGAAAACAAATGAGACAACTATTATAGAAATAAGAGGGTTGAGGACAAAAAAAGTATTCAATTTAAAGGAGATTATAAATGGAAAGGAAAGAATAAAGGTTAATAACTCAGCCTTTCTGCAGTCCCTTGGATCCTCGTTCTCTGCTTTTCTTTGCATGTCTGCCTCTATCTCACTTCCTCTCCTTGTCTCTCTATCCCTCCCTCTTTCTCTTTTTTCATTTGTTCTTCATTCTCTTCTTGAACAGGTCCTACTACTTATTTACCACTGGACATCAGGTCAAGTTATTAGGAGAACAACCTGATCAAACAGATTTGGCTCTGACAAGCCAATGGGTGGATTTTGCAGGAGCGCCGACACTGCACACGGGAAAGAAGCTGTTCTTTCCTTTCCCTCAAGAGACAAAGGTGAGCTATTGCTTCTTTGACATAGGGTAAAAAGGATTCTGTGCTCTTGCCTAACTTTTGGAATGTAAATAATGCTTTTCCAAGACCTTCATACACTCTAGGTGTGCCTCAGTAGCCTAACCCAGTGTTAAAAAAAAAAAATTTGCACCAGACACTTGTTAAAAATGGCAAAATATTTATTTAGAGTTACTGTAGTAGGGGAAAGTGACTTTAGTATATAACTGAGATTACCTCTGAATGCAGCAATGACAGTGGGTGTTTTATAGCCTGCCAAGAGTGAGCGGGGTCAGTGGATGGAAAGTTTCCAAGAAGAACTCAATTATTTGAGGATATCAAGGGTAGAGAGTTTCCTGCTGAATGACTTGGGATTCTTACTGAAGGCACCCTTAGATATCAAGGGTGAGGGACAAGGAACTGGATTAGATATCAAAGGTGGGGATACTCTTGCTAACCTGACTTAGCAGAATTCTCTGCTAAAATTAGACAGGCCAAATGCAGGACAGCAGGCTAAGATCAAGGCCTAGTCAGAAAGAGGGCTCATAGAAGCCTGACTAAAATTTGGTTAAGGACATGTAGTCCTGTTAGAAGTTAAAAGAAGCTTTATTATTCTTTCATATCAGAGCAATATATTATACAAATGGATATAGATCCAATTATCATGATATATGAATAGTAAAATGTTTATAGGTGAAGTGAAAGCAAACATTCCCTATCAGTATGTGGTATAAATTTCCCTGTCTAAGGAGAACTAATAAATCCAGGGAAGTTCTATTTCTCCAACAGTGTGGGGACCTGAATTCAGGGGGATTACCTAGAGTGGCACTTGATTTAGTATCAGCTCAAACACCAACAACACCTTTAATTTTCTGCAACCTAAAAGAGTGACCAAATATGTTGTGGCTATATATTCATAAAATCAAAATAACACAATAATTTCGAAGGAAGACCAAGTAGAGTAATACTAAACATCAAAAACTCTTTGTATTTTTATTCTATTTCTGGCTTATAAAAGGTATAAATGTAAAAGTTAAAAAACTGTGTCTAATAAGGTGCTAAAAAGTTTGATGACAACAACTTTAATCAATTAAGATGCATTTGATTCCAAGTAACAGATTATCTATCCAAAGTGGCTTAAGCAATATTTTTTTTAAATCTTTATTGTATTTTTTTCCATTACCAATTAGTTCCCTTATACCCCTTTTCCCTAGCAATCACCACACTATTGTCTATGTCCATGAGTCCTTTTTCCTTTTTGCTCATTTCTTCTACCTCCTAATCTCCCCCCACCAACAGCTGTCATCTGCTCTCCATCTATGAGTCTGTCTCTGTTTTGCTTATTAGATCAGTTTATTCATTAGATTCCACATATGAGTGAAATCATATGATATTTGTCCTTCTCTGACTGGTTCATTTCACTTAGCATAATGCTCTCCAGAGCAATAAGGCTTTTTCATTGGCTTATATAATTAGAATCTATTGTAGGTTGTTCCACAATGGTTGTGACAGTCACCAATGTTGTCCAGAGCCCACATGCTTTCTAATCTCTGCTCTGCTATTTCCAAGTTACTGGATTTCCGCTCTTAGGCTTGTCAATGTATGGTGGCAACACAACTGCTTCAGATTTAATGATCACATTATCATCCCTGGTAAAGACGGCAGGGTTTTTGTTGTTGTTGTTGTTTGTTGTTGTTGTTTTTGTTTTTCTGGAGTGTTACAGCAGATATCTCCTTTTGGCTAAATCACATGTCCAGGGATGGGCAAAAGAGAAAGAAATCGCAACTGCTGGTTTAGGCTAGTCATGATTCATCACCTTGATTTGGGCATATCAAGGTTTATAAGCTAAGAAAAAAATGAGGAAACACATTTAAAACACGACGGTGGTCAGTAGTGTCTGCCAAGCCAGTTACGGTGTAGAGAAATAGATATTGTTATGAAGGGTTAGCAGGAGTATAAAAACTCAGAAACTATTTACCAATGTTTCTAAAAACTGAAAATGTAGCTAATATCATGAAAAATAAAGTTAATTGTTGGTAACAGTAACAGATAGGAAATAGTATGGTCATTTTATGAGATAGTAACAGATATTGAAAGGAATTAACTGGTGATTTACTTACATTTATACAGAGTATATAAGGCCTGGACGAAGTGAGCTGAGGCTAAGATCAGGAGAGCAGAAAGTTCTGAACATCAATGGCTTGAAGACACCTCACTTTTGCCACATGAAGGTTCTTGGTAGAGTATTATCTTGGAGTTGGTTTGAGAGTTTCATCTGGAAAGAGGAGACCTTAGCTGTAAAGGGGTTGGAGGGTTATAGGCAGATGGCCATGGACAAATAGCAACCAAGTAGAGCAGTGCATACACTTCCAGAGAAGTACAGACGAAAAACATCTAGTCACGTGAAGACCTTTGTACAACAAAAACATGGCTACCATAGTCAAATTCAACTGCTGCTAAGCTTAGAGAACACAGATGCTAGTTTGTGAGTGTGTTGGTCAAGTAAGACTCTTTCTAGTCACCTTAAGTCTCCACCTTTCTGTGCTATTTTGACCCCATGTAGCTCAGAAACCACATTTAACAAGCCAAAGAGAACAAGGACAAAGTGAAAAGATAAAAGGACTAAGAGGCTGACTACCCCTTTCTCACTGGTAGCAACCAACCTGTAGCCAAGCAAAATCAGGGGTAAAAAGAAGTTTTCAATTGGAATAAAATAATAAAGAAATGAAACTGTTTGAGAAACTGGGAATTACTGAAAGAATTCTAGTTACCTAAAAGTGACTAGAATATTCATGAGGTTTGCATAAGACTCCAGTAAAAAGAGACAAATAATTAGTTCCACAAATAAGGTTTAGGACAGTGGAAAAAGAGAAATAAAGCTGCTTAATGATTGCACCTAAGAATCTAGCTAGTTCTTTATTTTCTCATTTAATATATATGCTATGTATGTCATATATTATATATGATACATTCCTATGTACATACTTAGATACATATAACTAGGTAGTGAATTTCTTTCCTGTAGTAATCTTAAGAAAAATTTCAAATCTATTATTTTGAGGAACTATGGTGTGGTTTTGGTTAATCTGTAACATACTTTTACTGTATTTATATATATGTACTGCACTTTTACAGTATACATTTATGCATATACATTTTGCATATGTTCATTTCATATATATAGACACACATATAGTGCACATGTGTATATGTGTGAATATGTATATGGGTTAAGAGGATGAGGTGCTTGTGGTCAATTTGGAGAATGTTTTCTTATTTACATTTCTGAATTAAAGAAAAACACTAAGAAATGCTTTTTCTTTTTTAATGAAGGAAAGGGAGATAGAAAATATTTTTCTTGGGCATGTGAAGATTCAATGAAATAAAAATGGAATTGGAAAGTTCTCCCTGACTCCTGGAGTAAAAGCTGTACATATTTAGGGTGAGGAAATAAGCTGTCTACTGGGTTAATTCAAAATAAATCTACATGGCTGAGGATCCCCCTGCAAAATTATATGCTTTTCAACATCAGATCCTGAGGGTGGTAGAGAAATATCAGTTCTTGAGGTTGCAATATTTTAAAGATAAAAACATTCTTTGTTGTTTATACACCAAAGAATTTAATTACTCAATGCTTCAAATAAATGACTAATTAAAGAAACACGTTTTAAAACAATATGCTCTTATTGCTCTGAAAAAAAATAATGCAAATTAAAATAATAGAGGAAATATAACTTCTGTTCCTGGCTTTGTATCATATCTTTTTGAAAAACAGAAGGATAATTTTATACATATTGTATACCATATGTGATTTTAATTCTTCAAGCCAGACACATTGCAAAACTGTCTGCAAACACATTTTTTAATCCTGAAAAAGAAACAAGTTAAAGATTTTAAATTATACATAAATGGATACATAAAAGTAAAAGGGATTTGTGGCATTTTGTTTTCCTTTATATCTAAATCTTACTTAAATAAACAGTCATCTAATCCAACTGTTCTATACATTTTCTGGTCCCATATCATGTCAGTGGTTTGCCCATTATATCTGTGCCACGACGACATCATTAGAGCAATATATAGAATTTAAACTAAATAGTACTTTACATGTTATCTAGCCTTTCCTAGGAGGAAAGATTAAATAAAGAGAGAGTGATTGTTCCAAGTGATTTTCACAGCCCATTAAAGGCACATCTACAACCTCACCAAGTTTCTTTGTCTCGTCACAGTGTTGCTTTCATTTAAAAAATATGCATTTATCATTGTTTCATTGTTCATAAGAATTTTACATGTCTTTGCACCCTACTTTTATTTTGTTAGTTTATTGAACTTTAATGCATAAAGAAATCATAAGTGTACATATCAAAACATTTTCACAAAGTTAATATACCTATTAACTAGCAGCCACATAATTAAGAAAGTAAATATTACTAGTATCGAGCAGACTCCTGTTTTTATTCCCCATTCACTAAACTCCCATAGTTAATTGCTGTCCGGAGTACTAACAACAAAGGTTATTATTTCTTGTTTTTGAACATCATGCTTATGGCATAATTCAGCGCACACTCATTTGTATTTGACTTCTTTAACACAACATAATGTGTGTGAGATTCCTATATGTTATGGTGTATAATTAGAGGTACTTCATTTTAATTGTTATACTATATTTTATTTTCTGAAAATATCACTGTCCACTCTTGACAAGCAATTGAGTTGACTCTAGGGTTTGATTAAATTAGCACTGGGCATTCTTGTGTGTGCCTTTTGTTATACGTACATGTACACAAATAGTTGTATATTCCAAGAAATGAGATTTCTGTATCATGGAGCCAGTGTTGAGTTTTAGATGTTGCCAGTTTTCCAATGTGAATTACTTTAGGTCAAAGGGGCATGTCTGACATATGAAGAAAGGATTCCCCCATATCCCAGAACTCTCTCTTCTTCTTCTAACTCTTTCTCTTAATAGCTTTTGTTTAAAAATTATTTTGTAAAACATGATACTTGGTAAGATCTCTGGTTTTATGTATCTGATTTGACTTTCTGATGCTATGTGGTAATTCAAGAGTCAATGGACCCAACATGTAATGTCTTAACAAAAATAGACATCTGTTTCTTGCTTGTTTCTTGTTTCTTGGTAATGGGGAAGAGCTCTACTACTCTCCTTTCTTAAGCTCAGGCCAAACGTGGCTCTGTGAACTTCAATATATAAATTCGAGGATCCCTTGGGCATTATGCTCCCAGGTCGTCAAAAATGGAAATAAGCATGGAGTAAGACACACGGCGAGGGAAGAGTCAGTAGAAAGGAGGGAGTAGGCATGCACAGGGCATACGTTACTTCGTGCTCACTTTCTATTACCTAAAATTCGATAACATGACAAGATGCAACTGCAAGAGAGGAATGCCAGGAACATGGAAAACACATGGATTTTCATAGAGAGCAGTCTCTGCCACATGTGACAATATCTTTAACTGAGATATAATTGACATAAAGCATTATATTAGTTTCAAGTGAGCAACATATTAATTCCATATTTGTATATATTGCAAAATAATCACCACAGTAAGTCTAGTAAATATCTGTCACCATACATAGCTACACATTTTTTCTTGTGATGAGAATTTTGAAGATCTATTCTCGTAGCAACTGTTAAATATGCAATACAACATTATTAGCTATAGTCACCATGCTGTACATTGCATCCCCATTACCTGCTTATTTTATAACTGGAAGTTAATGTCTTTAAAAAGATAAGCTCATAAATAATCTCTTTATTGTTTTCCCTAATTCTCCTTTTTCTATAGTACATTATCCACATCACAGAATAGAATTTTAGTAAAATGTATCAAATCATGTTACTTGGCACTTAAAACTTTTCTTGGATTTCCCACTAGATTTATGCTATACCCCAGTTCTCACTGACAGAATGTAAGACCATAGATTGGTCCTAACCAGCCCCTCATACACTATGACCCAATGACACTACCTTCTCTCTTAGCCTTAAACTAGCCTACTTGGGGTCCTCATCCATCAGTTATAATTGTTAGAAGTGTTATAATTGTGTTCGACGATGAGTAACCAAAACTTCCACCACAACGGTTTAAAGGAAAAAAGGGTTTTTTTTTTGCCTCAGGCAACAAAATTTAAAGACAGGGTGTCTAGAAATGAACTGGTGGCTCAATCAAATCCTAAAAGTTTTAGGATCCTTTTAACTCTGCACAACCATGTTTTGTGTCTCTTTTATCTTTATGAAAGAAAGGCGCTGCTCTACCTTGAGGCATCACATCCATGTATGGGCAGAAATAAGGGGGAAGGGCCCAAAGTCTTTCCTTGTAAGCATTTGCCCATGTATTCTGGTAGGAAAGCTCTGCTGTTCTATGTTCTCTTTCATCACATTGGCCATAAATATGTCACACTCACGCCTCTAGATGGAAAGAAGGTTGGACTTTTTAGCTTTTGCAATATTAGAAGTAAGAAGAGAAAGTATTGCAAATACTTTCTGGATCACCAATTCATAGCAACTTCCAGATCCCAGACCTTTACAAATGTATTTTCCGCTAGTCATTTAGTTTTTGATTAAATGTCACCTCTTCAGAAAGGCCTGTGCTGCATATTTTCGATGTGTCACTCTATACATCCTTTACCTTGCTATGTCCCTAAGAGACTTACCTTTGATGGATTGCCTTAATTGGATTCCGTGCTCTTTGACTTGTGGTCAGTGAGAGATTTTGGAGAATGAAAAACAGGCTATCTTGGGTTGTTTCTCTCCTGTCTCCCTCCCTGTCCACCCACAGATGGTGTCTCTCCCAATGTTCTTCAGTGCCTTTCTGTCACTTATCTCCTACAGCTACTTTCTCTGGGATCCTCTGACTTTTCCTTGTAATGTACCATCAGACTTAGGGAGTTAATGACTTCTTAGTTCTTAGCCCTGAGAAAGTGACCCAGTTCTGTTAGTTTTTCTTACCCCTGCCCACATCTTTCTTCATGCCCAGTCCCTCCATTAAACTTTGCTCAATTGCCCTGTTTGAGTGGACTGTTCATTTTTTGCCAGCATCCTGGCTAGCTCACTTTTTAAGCCATCATATCTAAAGTAGGTCTCAAGTAGGTTTGTTTCATCACCCTATTTTAACTATCCACATAGTACCTACTGCTGTCTTTTATTTTTTATCATGTATCTACTGTTTACTTCCCCCAACTAAAAAGCAGACTCTTTGAGTTTGTTTTGTTTACTGTTTTATTTCCAGTACCTAGCATACCACCGCATAATATTTGTTCGAGATTTGTTGAATGACTAGCAAATCCTAAGTAGTATTTGTTCACCGAATGTTAGTTACCTAGAGGGACTACTTCTCCATTTGCCCAAGCCCTCCCCCACTTTGAGCTCACCTTCGTGCCCCTACTGTTTCACCAAGAACACCCCTAGATATGGACTGTATCTGCAGGTGAAACCTAGCCCTTTCCTGGACTTCCACACTCCTGCTGACCAACACTTCTCAGGATGACTTCTGATTTCTATTTAAATTCTTTCGGTGAAGATTTCTGAATTAGTTCCTTTGGTCTCTACTGTCATCAGACTTAATTACCTTTGGCCGTGTAAACTATAATGAAGCAGTGAGTCTATTTCAGGATGAAAGGAAAAGCCAGGTGCGTTAATTTGATTACAGATGACATGAAGTATCTCTATCTGTACCTTTACTTCTTAGTTGTGGACAAACTGACACAGGTCAAGCACTGTTTTCTCAGATGTTCAGGAATGAATTAAATATTCCATCACACCCATCACACTTCTAGAAGTAGTAGTTGGTTCATTTTCTGCTCAGAGCAGTTTCTTAATAACTATCTTTCATTGAAATATATCTTGCCCAGAAATTAAAGTTGCAGAAGGATTAAACTATGCTCTGAACAGTGAACAATAAAAACATAAAACAAGCAAATTTCAGAGTTTAGCATTCAGAATGTGTTTATGTATTGGAAAAGACATAAATAAAATTTAATCTAACATAGTGATAAGGTTTGGAATAATTACAGCTTAGTTTATGTCTGGCATATAAAGATTTACCTGCCTTGTCATATTGTTACATTTTATTACCTCCTGTTTTGGGTGGAATGTTTTCCTTCCCACTCGAGTGAACATAACATGAGATGTTAAATTTAAATTATATACATATATAAATAATAAATTATATATTCACATTAATATATTTTATATTGCATATAATATACATAATAATTATATATAATATATATTTAAGAAAATGAATCAGAAACATTGTTGGGTAAAATTTGGAATTTTTCCTAACACGTGATGGGGAAAAAATACATGGAAGGGGTCAGTATTAGCGAGATCAGACTAAGCATAAGGTGATGAACATTAAAGAGAGGGTTAAACAGCCCCAGGCTTATGTTAAAAAGTAACTAGTTTCTAGAAGAGGCAACATAGAAGGGTGAAGATGATTGGTTTTTATAAAATACGTAAAGGGTTTCATATGTCTGTGATTGGCAGCTTTCCTGCTTCCTGTGCCTCATTCTATTTAACTTCTCTCCTCTACAATTGCATGTCACTGTTTGAGAGAGCAATCGTCATCTACACAAGGGTGGGCAGAGGAATGAGGTGCTGCCCAGTTCTTCTGGTGCTACCCTTCAGCTTCCAGAGAGGTACCCACTGACTCTTGTCCCACTGTTCAAACAAGAGATTAAAAATGAGATTAGGGAAAAGTAGTCCAAAGGATAATTAAGAGGAAAAAGTGAGAATTTCTTTTTAAAGAGACTGATGCTTGCAAATATATTTTTAGATTAGGTACCTCTACAGTGTATTTAAAATATATTAAATTTTGAAGTAAATGATTAGTTTCAAAATGACAGAACAATTCCATTCAATTTAAAATGAAAGGGGCTTATTCTATTTTTAATGGGTAAAGGGAGTCAAATAGATGGTGATGGAAGAAGATTTGATTTGGGGTAGTAATCGTATAATGCAATATACAGATAATGTATCGCAGAATTGCACACTTGAAACCTATATAATTTTATTAACCAATGTCACCTTAATAAATTTAATTAAAAAGTTTTTCCACCTCTTTTTTACTTATTAACTGTTTTTCTTTTTGTGTCTCTACTTTGCTGGTACCATAAACCTATAAGTTGAATGCACCTGGAATTCCATGGCTCACTGAGTATATACTATATAGCTTTGCAGGAACTCATCAGCAGTGCTATTGTCCAATTAAAAAATGTTTTATATTTTTTGCAGGTGAGGGAGCTCTTTCTCCATCTCCTTTCTGATGAACACCAAGACAAGACCTTAGAATTTGCAAGTGTAAATATAGTATGTTCCAAATAGAAGACATTTATCCAGCCAACCGCATGTTGCTTGTGGCATGTACAACATTTCATGGTGTGCAAAGTTCAGAAGGGAAAAATAGATAGTCCTTCTATGTGCAGAGACCATAACATACTTTAAATTAAGTGAATAAAGAGATGGAGACCAAGGGATAACAGAGTTTTACAGTCTCACTAAGCAGGCAAATAACTCAATGTAGAAGATCCAATAAGCTGAGTAAAGAACACAGTAGTGTCCCAAATTTTTCATAACACAGAAGCTCCTATGTTGCAGAATAATGCAGGAACTTGAAAACCATAAGAAAACATTTCAAACTACTTAACTTTTTAAAAATTGAATTTATTGGGATGACATTGGTTAATAACATTATATAGTTTTCAGGTGTAAAATTCTATAATATATTCTCTGTACATTGTATTGTTTGTTCACCATCTCAAGTCAAGTCTCCTTCCATTGTCACTCATCTCCCCTATACCCTCCTCTACCTCCCCCTCCTCCCTTTCCCTCTGGCAGTCACCATACTATTGTCTGTGTCTATGAGGTTTAGTTTTTGTTTGTTTGTTTGTTTGTTTTGCTTAATCCCTTCACCTTTTTCACCCAGTTCCCCAACTCCCCTTCACTCAGACAGCTGTCAGTCTGTTTTCTGTATCTATGAGTCTGTTTCTATTTTGTTTGTTAGTTTATTTTGCTCATTAGATTCCACATCTAAGTGAAATCACATGGTATCTGTCTTTCTCTGATGGGTTTATTTCACTTATAATAATACTCTCCAGGTTCATCTATGCTTTCCCAAAAGGTAAAATTTCCTTCCTTTTTTTATTTTATTTATTTATTTATTTATTTATTTATTTATTTTTTATGGCTCTGGAGTATTCCATTGTGTAAATCTTCCATAGTTGTTTTATCCACTCATCTACTGATGGGCACTTGGGCTGCTTCCAAATTTTGGCTATTGTAAATAATGCTGCAGTGAACAGAGGAGTACATATATTCTTTTGAATCAGTGTTTCAGGCTTCTTGGGATAACTTCCCAGGAGTGGAATCGCTGGGTCACTGTTTGAAAAGAGTTTTGGACATGTGACAACAGAAAATTATTATAACAGAAAAATCTACCAAAATTAGGTTATTTATAACCTAGTGTATGCATATATTATATATGCACTTTAAGCAAATTTTAACACAAACCAACATATTATAGGTAAAAAAAAAAATCAGCCGACCAAACAATCCTTTTTTATATTTTAAAAAGTATACTTCTTGATTGGCACCCTATCTATCTATTTAGTCACTAATTTACCTCTTAGGTATAAGAACATTTGGGCTAAACCTCACGCTGTCTGTTGCATGAGATACCCACAATAGAGTCAAAGATGGCTGAACGGCTTCAGCAAGAGTTAGGATTTTGTAGCCAGTGTGTTGTGTGTGATGAAAGAGTCTCCAAAGTTGTAAATACTTGAGTTGTAGGCACTATAAAACAAACTTGTAAAACTGTCCTTGTTTCAGAATCCACAAAAGAGGGACCCTGCAAAAGAGAAACCATGGTGGAGGGATATCTTTCATCCCAGTCAGTGAATTGAGGGAAACTGAACAAGAGACAGAATATCAGCACTGCTCAGTACCTAATATATGCCAACCACTATGCAAAGTGTTTAATGTTCATCATCTCATTTAACTTACAAGTAAACTTATGAAGTAGGCACTACTATTGTCTCCCATTTTGAAAGTGAGAAAAGCGAGTCCCAGTATATGGTTTAGTACATCACCCAGGGCCACGCAGGTGTGCGAAAGGCTTTCTGCTACTTTGTCATCATAAAAACCCAATACAGTTGCAAACAGAGATTAGCTTTATCAGAATAAACTCTTTAAGTCAGGTGGGGCACAGCACTGAGAGAAACCCAGACATACAAGAACTATGGCGTCTTCATTAAGGCTCTGTAACTTCATTCTGCTCTGTAACTGGGGCTGTAGAAGAGGCAGCCGTTAAGTATTTACAGTGCGATTGATGATGGTGTTCTTTTTTCCCCTCTTAAGTGTTCAGAATTCAAAACTACTGCAGAGTTATAAAGGAAAAGGGACATTGTTTTACTTGCTTGATTATGAGAAATACATTGCACTATTTTAGTTGCTGTTAATTAAACATAAATGAAGCCATGATTTTTAAATCTGCAAAATCACATTCTTTATTGGAATACTGGCTTACTTATTTTATCCTCATCTCTGACATACATTAACTGATACATAACAAAATTAAAATATATCTGTGGGACACAGGGAAATGAGCTTCGAGTTAATTGTAAAAATGAAATATTTTTGTCACTGAGTTTCTCATAACGGACAAGATGACAAGTAGAGGACTTTATTAACTCCACAGATGCGTACAGTCTAAAACCAATAATTAAAATACTCATTCACAGAACCAACTTATTTATATTCAGCACTGGCTTTCAAGCTTAATATTCATTAAATTGAGAACAATACATACAAGTATTACAGCAGGATTCACAACATGATTCAAAAATTACCATGGGATTAGATAGTCATATTGAGAGGTTTTTAGATAAAATTGGGAGAAGAGGATGATGCTGATGCTATATTTTATACTTTAGTCATGTGTGAAGATAAATATTATCATATAATTCTTTCCAATAGAAATATTCTGGAGGCTTCTACAGAGCAAGTGAAATGCATTTTCTAAAGTAATGATATTTAAATGTGTTATTATTGGTATGTACTTATATTAGTATCTTAAACCCAAATTAGAGACTGAATAATTATTTTCCTATATAAAATGTACTGTTTATAAGGAGATATAAGGTGAAAATCTTCACAAACTGGGAAAAATAAAAGATGTGTGTTTATTAATCATTGATAATTTGCCCTCTATTTGGTAATCTCTATTCTTTTCTTCTTCATCACTATTTTTTATCTAGCTCAAGTGATCATGAAGCAACTCATTATTCTAAGATTACTCAAAGAAATACTTGCTAATTTCTCCATAGTAAAATGTTTATAATGTGATATTCTAAGTTATATGTCTAATTAATAAAGTGACTGAAATAATTTCTAGACTACAACACAGATAGGAAACATAGAACAGACTGACAGTGGTGAGAAGGGATGGGGGGAGGGGGATAATGGTGGAAAGAAGGGGAAGGGACTAGTCAAAGAACATGCATGAATGACCCACGGACATAGACAATGGTATGGGGATTGACTGTGGGAGTGGGGGTGGGCAGGGTGGAGGAGGGCAAAGGGAGAAAGACTGGGATAACTGTAACAGAATAACAATTAAAAAATTTTAAAAAGGAATATAACACAGATAGGTCCCCTTTCACTTTAGGACAACCATCTATAACCTGATTTTTCCTAAGAATTCTAGATTCAAATAAACTGCTTATATTACTTGATTACAAATGCTTAGATATTTTCATGCATATATTTTTATTCCCTTATTCTGCTTCAAGAGTTATGTAACTAGGAGGCTGCTGGTATACACTTATTAATTGGATAATGTAATAACTGGGCTAAATGGGGTGAAACTCTAACTTTCCCAATCACTATTATAATAAAAATGTTTCAGAATGAACCTTGTATACACATATGAACCAAAAAGAAAAACATAACACACTAATGGTAAAGAATAATACTTGCATGTTCACTCACTAAAAGCTATAAAGTTTTATAATTTAAAAAATACTGATTGATACACCTCTAAAATATAATTCCAGATGAAAGGGAGTTTCTCCCAGAAGGTGAGAACCTCTTTGATCATGTTATCACCTTGTAAATATTCCCAGTTAGAAAATTAGAGAATTATGTCCCTTACCTCTATGTACTTGCCATATTTCAAAGTTCTTTTTAAGTTCTAAAAAATCTCAAAAAGAGAACATTCATTTCTTAAAGAATTAGAAGCATTATTTTTTAGGAAGAACAATTTTTGTTTCAACCACTGCTGATTTTGCAAAGCAAATTCATTTATTTTTCAATATTTAAGCAGTGAAAAATATGTAGTATTCAGTGGTATCTAAATTGCACATAAAATTAGTAGTTGAAGATAAACTGCATGGGGTCTAACAACTGCAAAATAAGACCTGAAAAGCAAATAAGAAAAAAAGCATATATAAAAATAGGTGAAAAAATATTCTTTGACTAGATAGCTTTCAAACCCCATTGCTTGAGATGGAATCATTGCTCTAAAACAGGCATTTCCAAACCTTTAAGTCTAACAAATACTTTAAATTCCTAATATGTATTGAGGATCCATAGAGATTTTGTTTATATGGGTTATATCTAAGGATATTTACCATTTTATAATTGAATATAACTTAAAAATACTTATTAATTTATGTTTTAACCATGAATAATACCATTAAAGTTAACATAAATTGTTTTTATGGAAGAAAAATTATGAAAACCAAAGAAATATTTAGCAAGAAGTGTGACGTTGTTTTATTTTTGCAAATCACTTTCATGTCTTATTTAACAAAGTATAACTCTTTTCATATCTGCTCTTTGTCTACCCAACGATGTCATAAAATCTTTTAGAGAAGAAACCATATTTTTTCAAGTTATATCCCCTGAGCCAGGCATAGAATATATCACCAAAATACCTTTCATGAATGAATCAATGAAATCATGTATTTAACTATTTTGCTTTTGTGCTTGAGAACTAACCTGGACAAGGTTATTCAATGTATCTTTCAGTTTTCTTACCTCTTGAATTGCATTCTCCTGATTTAAAATCTGATACTAGCTTAGTAAAAACAAAACATTTCTTAAATCTGACAGTTGCAGTAAAATACTTTTGACCTGTAAGTGGGAAGAACTAAGTGAACTGAGTAGAAACAAAATGATTATCTGTTGGTTGGTAATTACATAGTGTGTAAGGATTCATTGTGTTCAGTTCACTTCTAAATCACATATTTAAATGCCAGGTGTCATTTAATATAGTGATCAGGATCTTCCTACTGCTTAGCCCTGGAGAACTGATTAATTATAGGTAAAATTCTCATATATTCAAATATATTGTCAAAAAGTATAACAATATATTTTGACAAATATATTGTCAAAAAGTGTAACAACTGTATCACTAAGCATCTTGGTCATTTCATTATCAGATTTTTTTTGTAAACTGGAAATGAACCCAAAAATCATCTACCTAACCCTACTCATTTTCATATAAGGAAAAGGCTAATATTTTTCTCCAGAAAATAGGATCTTAGTAAAACTCACTGTCATTTTACATATAACTTATTAAGTTTCTAAAAGATTACTCAAGATAGAATTCAGTTTTATGAGTTTTTTTAACATTACTCTTCCATGTAGAAATATTTTATTTTCTAAAGACTATTTCTGCTGACTTTGCTTTTTATGACATTCAGCTCAGAAATATACATGTAGCTATTTATTGACTTATTTATTGACTGACTTCTATTAAAAATGCTATTTGTGTTTAATGAATTTAGGATTATTTTATTTAAAACTCGATTAATGCTTTTAAGCAATAAGTACACTGTTTACTAATAACAAAGGCTTTCAGTGGATAAGATCTCTTGACCCTGAGAAAGATCACTGGCCTCTTTACTTGGAAATCCCAGGAACAAGGTGACCAGTGCATTGCTGTTCTGCTTTCCTTGGGGTGTGTCCTCAGTGAGCGGATCACAGGCCAGTCACTTCAATGGCTTCCTTTTGACTTCATGAACATTTTCTTTCATTTTTCCTGGTCCTTTGTTCTAGGCCTGGGTTCAAATTTATAAGTAAAAGAGAGTCATTGAAATGCCCAATAAATAAAACTTAAACAATTGCCTTTGAAGAAGTGTATTTGTAAGGGTTCTTTAGGAGTATTTCTAACATAGGTAAATTTAACTATATCTCAATGCTGTTCATGACTCGGTGGGAAGTAAAATCACAATTCCTTTCCTCTCAAAACTTAGGATCCATGCCTTGAACTGGGGCTGGAGATATGTGTAAGCTAGCCTGTTCTTATTATCACCTTGTAGGAAAATAGTATTTTTGTTGAGCTGGAAAGTTGGAGTTTAAAAGAGATAATAAATAGAAAAGGTAGAAGAGCATAGCATAGGGAAAAGAGGCTTTTTGAAGTCTATTACATTCACAGGGGGAGGCCATCATTCCATTTCCACCGAGTAAGTACATGAAGCACTGCAATACTGCCTCTACCAAGCTCAGATCCAGCGCCAGCTAATGGTACATGTTGGGGGAAACTTCTGGAACTCTTCTCTTTGGAGAAGGCAAACTAGACAATTGCTGAATTACAAATTCCACCTAAAGAGTTCATCTCAATTATCTTGAGTAAAGGAGTAGCAAAGCACCCTCTGATGATGCAATTTACTGGAGTCAAATGTAGTTATCTTATGGTTAATGGTTCATCAACCATATTTATTAGGCTCGTTGTTATTAGATGATCTGAGAGAAACATTACTAATAAATTGAACAAAACAGAAGAGGCTGAATAAAGCGATTCTGCACCCCGGGTGTGCATACATAAAGATGGAACATTGCTAAGGCAGCAGGTTCAGTAAGATGAAAAGCTAAAGGAAGCTGCCCAACCAGGGTGTCACCAATGGTCTGTGAGAGAAAACAGAATTTATTTAAAACAGAAATGAGTTTGGGTGTGATTGGTGGCTCAAAGTTGGGAATGTAATTTATGGGAAGAATTATGACCCTTCCAGCTAAAGGTATTATGGGTATTAGAATATCTCCAAATGACACTCTCCTGGGCCATATGATATGATTTGGTATCCATCAGGTTTTCAAATGGTATGGAATTTATTAGTGTGCAACAGCCATGGTGATGGCTTGGCTAGTAGTGGTGCCACACAGGTATGTTAGGAGCTGGTCTTAGGGTTCTTTCAGGCTTTTCATCATGTTGTAAAATGACTTGCAAATTCCCATAATGACATGAAAGGGAGGATGTCCCTTCTTGTGTCACAAGACAGACCACCCCTGGAAATTGGTCTGGAGGGACAACAGAGACCTAATTGAATGGACAAATAGGATAAAAACTCTAATGGAAAGTTGCTTCTATCAACAATGCTGAGAGAAGGCTTCTACTCTCATCAAGGATATTCTAATCATTGTGGAAGGGAAAGTACATAAAGTGGCTGAGAGTTTTAGAGAGCCAAGCTAAGGAAGACCAACTATGGTATGTCAGTGATACACCAACTTTATAGTAGCTTGTAACTGGACAGTGTGGTTTTTAATGTCCTCTGGATAGAAATTAAATTTATCTTATCTATGGTAAATTGGTTGTGATTAGACAGATAAAGGAAAAAATCCCTTAGAAATATTAAGGGAAGTAGATGATTGATGTTACTACACAATGGCAGCTGAAAGTTGCTGAATGTAAAAACTTACTTTAAAATGTGTAGTTATATCCTGAAACCAGATGGAATCCAACATTGACAAAGTAATAGCTTCTAGGCACTATGGTAGTTACTGAGAAGATGTGATTGTGGAAACACGTTGCTTCTCTTGGAAAGGAATGGAAAAAGGCACTCATTATACTGATGTATGGCGTGGCAAGCACTCTATTAACATCTGTACATTCATCAATAGGGTTAAATAAAAACCAGACTTCTGTAGACCTGGAACCAATAAACAACCGCCTTTAAACCAAATTTGGCCTGTAATGTATTTTTGTTATCCCCATAAGCCAAGTATAATTTTAACATTTTTAATGGGTTATAAGCAAAAACACAAGCACAGAAGAACACGTGATAGAGACTGGCCTGCCAGGCCTTAGGCATTCACTCTCTGGCTGTGCTATAGGCTAAATTCTAGCCCCACAAATGTCCATGTCCTGTTTCTCAGAATCTGTGAATGTGACCTTATATGGCGAAAGGGACTTTACATATGTGACTGAGTTCAGGGTCTTAAAATGGAGTAAATATCTGTGACTGTCCAGGTGGGCGCCGTATAATCAGAAGGGTGGTTATGAGGGGGAAGTGGCGATAAGCTAATGTAGTAGATGTGAGGATGAAAGCAAGAGATTTTAGTGGTTCTGAGTCAAGAAATGCAAGTAGCTTCTAGAAGCTGAGAAGAAAATGAAGTCTCTCCTCTGCGTCTCCAGAAGGAAACAGCCCTGATGACACCTTTAGTTCTGTTCAGCTCAATTCAGACTTTTGACTTCCAGAACTATAGGAGGAAAAAAAATCATGCTGTTTTAAGCCACTAAATTTGTGATAATTTGTTATAGTAGCAGAAAAGAAAACTAACATACAAGCCCTTCACTGAGTTAGTTTGCTGGTCCCTGAGGCAGATGATAATGGCCAGGAGGGAAAATATTTGGAGAGGCCGATTTAAATCCTCCAGTGATACAATGTCTATGGAAACTGATATCTCAGAGAAAATGTTTAAATTTGGCTTTAGGAAAAATACATACTTAAGTAAATGCTTCCATCATTACATACAAAATATTCAAATCCTTATGGATGGTAGAGAAAAAAAAGTAATTCTGCAGGTATGAGAATATCCAAAAGACCTATGAGTGGATATGGTCGAGATTAACAGCCTCTGTGGAGAAAAATCCTACTCACTACCGAATTGTTCATATGATGCTGTCCTTTGGGATGTTATGGGGTATATTTTTAAATAAAGTACTAGAGAAAAATGTTGAAAGCTAATAATGAGAAATATGTTGCATGAAGACATTGACCAAATTGAGTAACGGAATATAAGGAGGTTGTTAAGCAGCATGTCTGCAACCCATTTTCTCCTTTTACGGTGGAGTGAGTGGTTCTGGTAAATAAGTAACCAGCCAGCTTGAATTATTTCAAGTGAAGTATGGGTTCTTCCAAATGCTGGTGCCCAAGAAGAGATGAACAGGGGGAAGAGAGAAATGCATGTGACAGGTGTTTCACTAGCCTGTGGTTGAAAATATCTACAAAATGTTGCAAATAAGAAACACACACACTCAGAGACACACAGGCACACATACACTACTTCCGACAGCCACGTCTGACAGTTCAGCCATGTCTGAACTCCATGCCTCTAATAACATAAAAGGTTTAGGAAAAGTGCTTTCATAGCTTAATGCACACCCATGACAGTCACAGGGAACTCCAGGAGACCATTCAGTACCAAATAGGAATGACACCAATAAGGTAAAACCAGTTTCAGTTCCATCAGCATCACCAGCCCAAATGGTAATATAAGGGTTAACAAATCAATTTCACCTTTCTAAATTAGTTACATTATCTTCCATTGATCTTTTCTAATGCAAATGTATTGCGGGCAAAATACATTGGAGATTTGTTTGACCTCTTTATTTTTGTAGGATATGGCAATTAATTTTTTTATTGAGATTCCAATTAGCTTTCTGTTCTTGCAATGTTTTACCTAAATCTTCCTTTAAAGTTCCCCTAAGGTTACTGGGAAAAGATCATCTAAGCACGACTGTATTAAAAGGTAGGAGTAAAGAAAACATTACTTACGTTGTATACAAAATTGAGGTTACTCCAGGTTAACTGAATCAGATTCCTTGAAGAGATAAAGCTGCTCTAAATCATGAAGAATTAATCAGAAAATTCTAATTGAAAAACAGGACCACAGTAGTCTATTATAACAGGGGAGAAAGTGCCAAATTAGCACAACAGAGCAGGAAAATCTCAATGAAATTTTACAGACCATTGCCATCATGACCCTTGTAAAATGTTCTTACAGAGAAGTAAGACAAAAATGAAAAGCCCCAAGGAGCAGGGCTTCGTGATTAGGACCACCCAAGGAGAGTCTCTAACAAAAGAAAATTGAGTTCCGTAATTGGAGGTGGTCTGCATGTAAAATTTTCAGATGTCCCTGCAGACATCAAAACAGGGGGTGAAATCTTGGTAATTACTTAAGGGCAACAGAAAGGAAGGTTACAAGACTATATTACAGGCACAACAGTGAAGAGAGAAGAGCTTTCGAGTACAGCTCTGTAACAATTCCAGCTAGTACCAACCATTCATGATAAAAATTAAAATGTACACAACTACATTTAAAAAGCTATACTCTGACACTATGCATAGTTCTTAGAATATTATTGACTATATTCCCTATGCTGTGCTTGACATCCCCATGACTACTCTGTAACAAGCAATTTGTACTTAATCCCTTTGCCTTTTTCACCAAATCCCCCAAACCCCCTCCCACCTGGCAACAGTCAAAGAAGATTTATTGGGATGATCACTTAGTAAGTCATATAATGTCTAATCACTGGGTTATACGCCTGAAACTAATAAAATATTGTGTGTCAAATGTAACTGAAAAATAAAAAAAATGATTTAAATTTTTAAAAAGCTATTCTCTTTCTACTGCTGATCTACCTGGCATTTACTGACCTTGAATAAGAGGATGAAAGAGTGGCTGAAAAATAGGAAGAAAGAGGTAAACCGATCTGGAAATGTCTCCAGCAAGCACAAATAAAGCTAGTGGACGGGAACACTGCTTTACCCACCTAGGCGTTACAGCTAGATGTGGGAAGACTCAGTTCTTCGAATATACAAGTATCTCAGTTTAGAAGGTTTGGAAGACAGAAGAGTAAGAAGAGGAGTGGAGTGTGGAAGCCCAAGGTATTCCTTTCTCATACCTAAATGTCTACCCTGAAGTCATTTATATTTATAAAATGAGAGAATAAAATGGGATAAAATTATGACTTCGAGTTTTCATTAATTTGATATTTCTAAATATACAAACACTAGGCAAATTTTGTTCGTAGGGAAAGGCGTTAACAGTCTATTATTTAAATATTTACGTTTGAAAAGGAAAAAACCAAGTAGAATTTAATTCTCATATTGGCGACACATCTTTGAATATTTCTTTATCTTTGTTCTTCTTATACCAAGAGAATTGAGGTTGCTGGCATATAAAAAATTGTGTGCTGTGGACCAGACTACATATTAATCTTAGATATGATTCAAACATCAAAATTTATTGTACAAAAGCATTAATAATTTCACAGCAGTTAGGCATTCGCCATTGTCGCTGAGGCATTAAGGCAACGCTAAATTACCACACTTTATCACTACATTGAGCCACTTTCTGGCATATTCCTAATTCGTGTTTTTTTTTCTTCAATCTAGCTATATCCTTGGGAAAATTTTGAAGACCTCAGATTACTTTGTTTCTAAGTACAAATCAACATTTAGGTTAATTTAGCCTATTATACAGCTGCCATATAATTCATGGTAATATTTTTTATCTCTTGTAAACTGTCAAGCCAATGCTAATAATAAAAATATTTACTTATCAGGAAAAAAATTTGAAAGCAATATTAGTTTACATGTATTTTATTAGACAATCTTAGAAGAGGGATTTAAATAAAAAGTGCCATGACCTAGCAAAAGACCTAGCCCTTGTTTCTTTTTGTTTAATTCATTTCTATAATACTTACTTCACTTTGGGCAAATAAAATAGTCTAGTAATAAGAGTTGTCTTATAAATGTGTTTGTGTTGCTTTACAACTAAATAATTAATTCCTTATATTTAGGGTTTGTATAAGATGTCTTTTTAAACTCCAGCATGTTAGGCAAAAAGATAATAATTTATTTAAAATGTAAGCTCTTTTTTATTTTTGGAACGTACTGTATACTGGCTACCGGAACATGCAAAGATATTTTCATGTGCCCTCGTGCTGTCCTTTCATTTATTCCAAGGACAGGAGTGACAAACTCATCATGTAGTAGGAAAGGATATAGGTTCGAAATGTGTAGACAGAAGCATCTTAAGAAAACAGAAAAAGAATCTGTTAGGCCTTTTATATATGTAGGTATGCTACATATACGAAACCATGTAAATTACATATAAGATATAGGCATATACCTTATATAAAGTATATAATAAAATATAAAGTAAAATTAAACTACTTTAAAAGATAAGAATTTTAAAATTTTGATTGAAAATTAAAATGTGGTTATATTGTGAAGAAAACATAAATCTGAGGATGTATTTAGAGTATTCTCAGATGGTTATTTTAAACAGGACCATGAATGTTGATATCTCAACATACTTTTTGGAGGAAATGTGGATGCACCAAAGGAGCGGAATAACTACTATAAAACAGAGGTTATGGGAATTCCCAGGGGCACTAAGTAGTTTTACTTCATTCTGTATTTAGTTGTAAGCATTTTTCTTAAACCTTAAAAGTCTCTAATTAGAATACAGTAAGAAAAGAACTATAACCCAAAAGAGAAACTTTATAGCAAATGATTGTTGAGAAATTTCACTGTAACAAATGTGATAAAGCTATAAAAGAAATATTGGGGCAAAAAGTCATCAAATTCTGTCTTTGTTTTTAAATTTGGAAGTTCGCACTCCCTGTGCATTAATCTTAAATGTGTCTAATATGACTGTTTTATCACATCATTCTATTAAAAAAATTTTCTTTTGGTGGAATAAACACTTCTACATCATCTAATATACTAAATACTACTTCAAGGGGAGGCTGGGAGTAGTATGGGAAGTTAGGAAGCCAAAGAACTGGTGTGTGCAGCCCTTGGACATGGAGTAAGAGGTGTGGGGATAATGAAATGGGGTGCAGGGCAGAGGGGAAAAGAGGGGGTGGAAATGGCACAACTGTAATAGCATACTCAATAAAATATATCAAAAAAATTAAAATTAAAATAAAAAAAATATAAATACTACTTCCTTTTAAATTAAACAATTTTTTATTACCTGATTGATATATAACTAGGTTTGGTATTAAAACCATGCAGTAACAAAGTTCTTTCAACAGCAATTTTAAAAAATTTATATTGAATTTATTTGGGTGACCTTGGTTAATGCAATTATATAGGTCCCTGGTGTATAATTCTATAATACATCAACTGCATATTGCACTGTGTATTCACCACCCAGAAGCAAGTGTCCTTCCATCACTATTTATCCCCCTTTCCCCTCTCCTTCCTCGCCCCACCGCTCTTTCCCTCTGGTAATGACCATACCTTCATCTATTATTTGTTAATGAGTTTTCAAATATGTTAGTACATAATATAGCAAATTAGTATATTATCAATTATAAAAATATGCACTCTAATAATGACACCTGTAATTAAAGGTATACCAGAGTATCTCAAATACAGTTAAATCATTTATATTAAAAATTAATTTAACACCTTCATCTTCAAACCGAATTATTTTAAACAATAGTATGAAAATTACCTTGTAGGGAAAGTGTACGTAAATCACATAATGTTAATTCCTCCAAAGTACATCCCACCCTCTTATAGTAATTCTCTCATGACTTACCATGGGTATATAATAAATAATTATATGCCAGCATAAAATGTTTTTAAATTTTGACTTAATGATTAATATAGTTTCATTAGCACATTAATTTCATATGCCTTAAAATTAATCTCATATAGATCACCATGTCTTAGGTCAAAATTTCATAATATTTATTAAATGCTGAAGGCAATCAGAATACGCCACCCCCAAATATTCCAGTTTTGTACAAGGATTGTTTCGAGCTGAAAGCAGCTAGTTCTCTGCCCTCCTCCTTTCTGTATAAAAGCAAGACATACATTTCCCTTTGTAAAGGTAACATGCATTTCCATTTTTAAAGCTGTCTTCCTCTCCAGTACCAAGAAGTTGGGAGTGATTCAATCACCAGAGACAACTTTCCTCCTGGGAGAAGGCACCAAGTTGAGTCTGCATAACGAAGCTTCCTAAAGAACCCTATATTCCATTAGTTTCTGCCCCGTATTTACCCTTCCCGATTTACTGCCTCTATAAGCACCATCTCCACTTCGTTTGTGTAGTTACTTCTCAGTTTATTGCTCTCTGTTAAAATAATATATAAGGCCTCAGGTCTAACCACTTCTTCGGGTTTTTCACTTCCTGTGAGAATTTCTTGTATGCACACAAAATAAACTTTCATCTTGTCAATCTGCCTTTTATCAGTTTAATTTACACACCCTGATTACTGAACACGAGTTTAGAGGAAAAATGGTTTTTGTAGTTTACTTCCTCTACAATATTAAGACACAGTAAAAATTTTAAAATTTGGGTAGGAAAAGAAGTTGGGGAAGCCAATACTGATCTTATTCATGCTTCTCTTTTCATATCTTGACATGTATATTGAATCTCTTATTTGAAAAGAATAAATCATTTTCTGTTTCATCCACATACAATGAATGGGAGAGAACTCCTGGCATTATAAAGGGTCAGAAGAGAGTCATGCGGGATCTTAGAGAATGAGCAGAAGACACACGGCAGATGAAGTAATTCGGGTCCAAGCACAAGGTAACACAAGAAGGCATCAAAATGCAAGTATGACATACCGGGAAAGAGAGAGCATGTATATTAACGTCATACTGAATAGGTACGATTGCTGACTAAGCTCCTTGAAATCTATGTGACCTCATTTCCTTTTCCTGACAAATGTTGCAATTTCCAGACATATATGTGGATGTTACGCATGTAATCGTAAATACTTGATTTCTGTATATCTTGGTCAAGTAAGTGAACTTCTACAACCTTCAGATGCCTCATTTGTAAACATGTTAATAATAGTAAGTAGCTCTTAAGGTTGCTGTAAGAATCAAGATATCATGAATGCAAATGTAAAATTTGTATATGAGGCCCACAGTACATAATAGATATTAATATTATTATCACGAAGCATGTGTTTGGATAAAGATCTACAGTTCGCACGGTACTGGATTGTTTAATATGAAAGGAACTGGTGTACTGTGAACAGTACTGAGACAGTGACCTTGGTGTGAAAACTGATGCCTGGAGATATAAACCCAAAGAATAGAGCAATGGTTAATGTACCAATCACTCACACCATACTCGAACTTCTAACTTCAGTGCAATGATTAAAAACAACTCTGGAACAAAACTCTTGGATTTAAATCCCAGTTTTCTGATTCCTATTAGCATTTTAAACATTTGGTGAGCTTCGGTTTTTGTATCTGTGCAGCAGTAATGATAATAGGACTCTGAGTCAAGGTACGCGAAGGTCTTAAAATAGTTCCTTTCACTTAGTGCTCAACAAATGTTTGTGATCATCTTTCATATCAGTGGTATTCCATCACTTTTGAAGATTATAGACTACAATTCCCATCTTTACAGCCAATATGTGCAGGGATGCTGAAAACCCAGAGAGTCTGAAAAAATGATGCTGAGAGAACATTAGTTGATTTCTCACTTTCACGTAGAGTGGCATTGGTGATAGCCTCTGAAGTTCAAGTTTAGATGATCTCAGGTCCCCACTTTAATCATAAACTACCAATTTAGGCTTTTAAAACAATTCCTGACTAGACCAGGATTGATCCCAAACTACGGGATAGCACTGAGAGTAACCAGAATCTAGATGGCACCAACTGCAGCAATTGTTACAAATTCTGTGAAAGATGTCATTGCTGTCATTTTAAGAATGGAAGATTTCCATTGTATTTTAAGGTTATGAGTTGCCATAAATCTACTTTATGTTGTCTGTGTGTTTATCTTATAGTTATAAAATTGTATGTTATTATAGAGATACATTAGTATTTTCTTTGTTGCCTGGTCTTTTCATTTTTCAGTTTTCCCTTTTTAAATTTTTAATTGTACTTCTAATTTTTAATAACAAAATTAACATATTTCTCATTTTATTGAAATTTTAGTATTTTTAATGAATGTGAAATCAAATAAATAGAGGTACTGGTTAAATACATTTAAACTTTTAAAATATCCAATGTAATCAGCATTGTAAAGGAAGCTGAAGAACTGCATTCTAGTTCTGTTATAATTAAACATATGAACTCTGAACTACATAATGAAGTCTTGGTATTCTCATTGGGCAAGCAAGTGGGATGAAATAAAGGCTTTTTGCTACAGTGCGCTCTGGACAGAAGATTGTGAGAGCTAGTCTCAGTCCTTGAAGAGAGTGGGGCCAAGGGCTTTTCCCTAGTAACTATCACTGTCTCTGCCTCCACCTAGGGTCATCTGACATTCTGAACTATATGACTTGTCACATTCCTTCCTATTTACTGAGGCTGTCAGCCCTGAAGATAAAAGATCACCTAAGTCCCAATTACCACAGGAGAACAACAATGACTCATGTAAGTATGCTTCTGATGATAACAAAGTTCTGATTGATTTTTCAGAGAATGTGGCAATGAATCAGAATCTTTTGTTGAGCAAATCACAGCTCAAACATCAACTCAAACAAAACAAACAGTGAAAACAAGGAATTGTCTTTGGAAAGAAATTAAATAGTTTATGAAGTCTCAAAACATTAGCCACAGTTTATGACAATAACAATTTTCAATAAAAAAGAGACTGAGTGGAGAATGGTTGTCTTAATAGAATAATAATTTCCATACTTTCTGGAGTGTAATAAGTCTTCCTTGAAACTTTCTCACTCAATATTTTACTGTGAAAATTTTCAAATATAGAAATGTTGGGAAATTTTTTTACAGTGAAGACTTCACATAACCACCAACTAGATTCTACCATTCCATTTTACCATGCTTGCTTATCACATACCTATCCATTATCCCTCCCTTTATCCTCCCATTACTCCATCTTATTTTCTGTTGCACTTAACATCTCAGACATTGGTATATTTTCTCTAACTACTTCAGTATGCATATCATCACATAGTTTACTATTTGCTTATAGTTTTTCTTTTGACATAAAAATTACATATGATAAAATGAACAAATATTAACCATTCATTCACTGAGCCTTGACAAATGCACACACGTGTGTCTTACAACTTATAATAAGCAACAGGAAGAGTGAATTTTAGATTATTAGTGTTTATCAAAGTACTAGGACTAATAATGGAGTCTCAAAAGCAGTTATTATTAACAGGTTGAAATTTGATCAAGAAGTTATCTCTGAAGAATTTTCTGCATCTCTAAAGTTATTTAAATAACTCAGTATGACCTAGAAAGCAGGTGGGGGAATAGGAAAATGACATACATATGCATACAGACTAGACTACCAAAATGACAGCAGTAATGAGGAAAGCCACTGAAATCCATGAGATGCATAAATAAAAGGAAGAACAAAAATATTTTTCAATTTGCAAAATAAAATAGCTCTTTGAGGGAAATTCTCCAGATAACAGAAGAATCATTTCTCAATCAGAAATATTATTCAAAATAGTTCAGCGCTGCCAGAATTGGTAATGAACAGTAATGTGTGCCCTAGAAGGATGAGGAAGAACTTTGGATTTCCTGAATTTTATTGTGTGACTTGAAGAAATTCAGAGAAATTCTCCTTGGAAATTGAGGTCCGTATGTTCATTAGGTATGTTTTGTATCATCCCAGTTATTGCATGCACCCTTTGATAATGTGTGGTAAGATTTTAGGTTTCTTTAGAGAAGTTTAAGTTCACAGCAAAATTAAGGGGAAAATACAGAGATTTCCCATATACTTCCTGCTTCCTCCTCCCCAAACATGCATACACCCTCCATTATCAACATTCCGCATCAGAGTGGTACATTGGTTAAAAACCGATGAACTCACATTGAATCATAATCATTTGGAGACCATAGTTTCTCTCAGGGTTCACTCTGGGTGTTGTACATTCTATAATTTGGACAAATATATAATGACATGAGTCCTTATAGTATCATATAGTGTATTTTCACTTTCCTGAAAATTCTCTCTGCTCTGCCAATTGATCCTTATCCCTCCATTCAACCTTTGGCAACATTGGTCTTTTTACTGTCTCTATAGTTTTGCCTTTTTCAGAATATCATATAGTTGGAATCATATAGTATGTAGCCTCTCAGGTTTGCTTCTTTCACTTAGTAGTATGTATTTAAAGTCCCTCCATCTTTTTGCATTGCTGGATAGCACATTTGTTTTTAGTGCTGAATAACAGACATTGTTTGGATGTATGACAGTTTATCCATGTACTTACTGAAGGTCATCCTGGTTGCTTCTAAGTTTTGGTAATTATAAATAAAACTGGTATAAATATCTGGTGTGCAGGTTTTTGCGTGAACATCATTTTTGAACCCCATTGGATAAATACCAAGATGTGCAATTGATGGGTTGTATGATAAGGGCAGGTTTAGTTTTATAAGAAACCACCAAACCTGCTGTATCACTTCGCACTCCCAACACGAACAAGAGTTCCTGTTGCTCAACATCCTTGTCAACATCTGATGTTGTCAGTGTTCTAGAGTCCAGATTTTAGCCCTTCTAATAGGTGAGCAGCGGTATCCCATTAGTGCTTTAATTTTCATTTCTCTTTTCTTTATGACATATGATGTGGATGTTTTTTCATATGCTTATTCACCATCTATATATCTTCTTTTGTGAGGCGTCTGTTAAAGTCTGGACCATATTTTAATTGTTGGCTTTCTTAGTGCTGAGTTTTAACAGTTCTTTGTATATTTTAGATAACATATTTTAGTCCTTCAACAGATGTGTCTTTTGCAAATATTTCCTCCTAGTCTGTTGTCTTCCCACTCTCTTGGCAGTGTCTTCTACAAAGCAGAAGTGTTTCATTTTATTGGGGTCCACCATACCCCATTATTTCTTTCACATATTCTTTTGGACATTGCCATAACCCAAATCATCAAGTTTTTCTTTAATGTAACCTTCTAGAAATTTTATAGGTTGCATGTTTGTGTCTATATTCTTTTTATGATGTAAATGTCCAGTCGTTTCAGCACCATTTGTTGAAAAAACTCTCTTGGCTCCATTGTCTCCATTGTGTCGCCTTTGGTCCTTTATCAAAGATCAGTGGACTGTATTTAGGTCAGTTGACAGTTGTTTTTAAAATGCAAGAGTCATCATGGTCCCGACTTCCAAGTGCTGTTTCCTCACTGCTTTTCCAACGAGACAGCTTATTTGCCATTTTTCCTGAAATTTCTCTGGATAAGTCAAATTTATAATTCTTTTGATAACTTACTTCTGAGGAACCTTGACTATCACATAATCATCATGATGTTTCACGGTTGTTGGTGACTCTTTACTCAGAAGTTTCAGTGATGCAGGAGTTATAAGGTATTTCACATACTTTGGCGAGAAATGTGAAGGCCAGAAAGTAGGAAATTAAGCTCAGAAACACTGAGGTGGTGCCATCCCAGCGACTTTTCTGCGGGTCCAATGTCAGGCTATTTTCTCAGAAGCGAATGGTGAAGTTCTGCCATTTATGCTGTCTGCTATTAAGAAATAGCCACATCATTTGCTGAGCTTTTTCAGAGTTTTGACTCAATATTTGCATATTGGTTGTGCTGCTTTTCCATATCTACTGAAGAGTCTGTCAGGCTGCCTGCTTGGAGTGATTCCTGGGACAAAAGAATGCTATTTTTTTCACAGTGCAGTGGAAGCTGAACTGCCCCTTGATCTTTAGTTTCACATCTCAGCAGATGCAGTGGGACTCAGACTATTGGTAGAAGGTTTATAAGCATATTAGTGCCTATGATATGCCTCAGCAGAAGAAACACCATGCAGCATTTTCTTGAAAAGCAATGTTCTCTTTAGCAAATAATTATGCAAACTTCGAGAAAAAGATTCTTGTTGAGTCTTATAAGCAAGCACGGAAGAGCTGACCATAGGACAAGTAATGCTTAAGCTGACCAGCCCAAAATAGCATAGGTATTCTCTTATCTTTCAAATAATGTGGCTGTGTGCATGCGGCAGAATTCTGTCCTTATGTGAAAGTGGTATATTTAAATGCAGGCTACAGCAGGTTCTGACAACAATGTAACAGCACAAGAAAGATACACTAGCTGCTCATATTTCCAATACACTTATTTCTGCTTATAGCCTCAAATGGTATTTCATATGATTGTTCTCCAAAGAGAAAATATTAATGCCTGTTTAATAGAGAGTTATGCAGTCCATCCTGTCATTTGTCAGTAGTGAACTACCATAAAAGATCCATCCAGAAAAAGCCCTGAAGAACAGTAGGGTACGAAGAATATCCTGGCAAGTAGAACTTCAAAACACCCATCAAGTTAATTACTTTGCTTGGAAAGCTATATGAACAGAGGCGTATTTATAGGGCTTTCATAATCAGGAGGTAGGTTACAAGATGGAGAGAGAAGCGTGAAAGAAACAGAACTGGAAGGTTGGTCACAAAGAGCCCTTAAATGAAGGTAAGAGAAAGGCCTCTCAGGATGCACCAAGGCTCTGGTAATAATTCTAAGTCATGTGGGTGCTCACAAGGTTTTCTCCGTTAGAGAAAACTCTCAAAATTAAATAGAATAGATAACTTATGCTGTGGATTTACATCAGCCATTTTGTTGAAACCATATCAGTGTCAGCTGAAAGAGCTCATGAATATAATGGTCTTGGTTGCGAGGGTTACGTATGGTCTCAACAACATGGGTTCTTCTTCACCCAGCCAGAACTGGTCTCTACTCCTGCTTGCTACTTGATTTTTCCAACAAAAGAGACAAACACTGAATCTCTGATATGACACCATGCCCTAGGGTGTACCAACCTAGCCTATCTAACTGAATAACTGGACCCTTTTAATTAACGAAACAAACATTTTATTCTTGACACAGGTTCTCTAATCTTTGTGACCTGGTATCCTAGCTAGAGGTTTCATTCTTTAACTCAACAGTGCTAGAAGAGACTCACTTCGCCAGCTCTTCCAAACATTTTATAATTATCAAACGTTCCACATTAAATCTTTCTCTGTTTGAAATACTTACAGTGTATTGCTTCTTTCACTGTCTCACATTAATTTTGAAATTAAAAACTTAGTTTTTATTAGCCTTGTTCATTTACTCTTCCTTAAACAGATCTTAGGTTTATTTACCTCCACATTAGACTATGAGAATTGTTGCCATCAAGACCAAATAAAATTACTACCTATTTGGGAAAGCATTTTCAGCCAATTATTATATTTTTCTCCAATATTTCAGCACATTAGTTTTCTCAGCATGTTATCAAATACACACACACACACACACACACAC